>ML781967.1:664136-723369 GCA_009831015.1 Picea engelmannii | reverse complement strand
TTGCCTCCTCTACGCATGCCACATCATCTAACGTTGTGTTCCAGCATCTGCGTTCCAGTAGTCGTGTTCCAGCAGTCGTGTTCCAGCATTCATGTTCCAACAGTCGTGTTTCAGCATCTACGTTTCAGCATGTTTCACTTTTGCGTTGCAGCATCTGTTTTCGCTTCCAACAGTCGTGTTTCAGCATTCGTGTTTCAGCATTCGTGTTCCAGCAGTCGTGTTTCAGCATCTGTGTTCGCATTTGTGTTGCAGCATCTGTGTTCGCATTGGTGTTGCAGCATCTGTGTTCGTATAAACAATCGATTGCCATCAATGACAACCTTGATCATCTACGTCATTCTTCTGTTATAGCCATCAATGACAACCTTAACCATCTGCGTTAGCTTCTGTGTTCCAGCGCTGTTTCAGCACTGTGTTTCAGCGTCTGTGTTTGCATTTGTGTTGCAGCAGTTCGCATTTGTGTTGCATCAGTTCACATTTGTGTTGCAGCGTGTTTTAGCATCTGTTCTTCATAAACAATCGATTGCCATCAATGACAACCTTGATTATCTACGTCATCTTTGCTGTAGCCATATTTCCAACAAAACCTGAAGATTGTTTTCCTTGTGTTGACTAGGATCACAAGATCGACTTCGTTGCACTAGGCATTGAGGTTGCTCATGTTCTATGTTGTAGAGTGCTTGAGACCCACAGTATATGATTGGTGTACCTCACTACTGGCTAATATGAAGAGCCAGTTGACATAGTGCAAACAGGGTGGCAAGAGGAACTTCGAGTTTTCCTCTATCTTATGCAACTTTTTCTTCGAGTGGGTTCCAAGTTTGGGACCTAGAGTCAAGATCATTCTGAGAGGACCTCACAATCTAGCCATGGCATGATGGACCGAGGTAATGAGATGGCAGGGGGAGGTAGGGTGCCCACACCCTACAACGAGGATTTCTTCTACTGGTTGATGCGACATGTCATTGATATGAATGAATACCCCTATGTAGGGATCGAATTTAGAGGGGACCTTAACATGCCACTCCCACCATGGATCGCCTACGGGGACATATGCATGTCAATGTTTTTAAATATTTCATTTTTTTGTATTTTTGTATAGTTAAAAAATTTATTTTTGGATATTCTTAAGTACTCACTAGATACTTGTGTGACATAGACATAGGTCCATGACGGTCGGATGGGATTCCATGACATCATCAGAGGAACCAGGGAGATGAGGTATGGGGAGGAGAAGCAGAGAGAGTCCTTCAAAACATGATGGGAAACATGTCTCATTTTACTCATAGGATTCTGATGGTTCAAGTAGATGATCTATCGAAGGCCATGCAACGACAAGTGGTTGGTGTGCCTAGAGATTGGGTGTGACTCTTTCAGCATCTTGCAAATGTTGTAGTTTTTTTATCATGACACACATTCAATGCCACAGGCGTAGATTTCGTGGATCTTGTATTATCGGTTGTATATGTGTATTGAGGGTGTTAGCCCCAATTTTGTACTATAAACACCATATTTTTTGAAATATATATAAAATAGGGATCTTCGGCTTTACTTGTATTACAATGTGTATATTGATGAGATGGTTTTCTTTGCTTTAGTTATGTGACAAATGCCAATCTAAAATGAAATTATCATAAGCATCAGATACATAATTAGAACGCCTAGGTATGTGATAATAAGTAATAAAATCAAACTGTCGTTATAAAAGACGTACCCGTAGGAATTGTCGGAGTAAAGTAGGATCATGCACATGGTAACTGTCGTTCAAATGACATACTACTAACTGGGAATCCAGATGAACCTCTAAAGAGCGAATACCATGTGATATAGCATCGTGCAAAAGTTATATAATGACGCTATATCCGGCCACATTATTCATGGATGTCCCTAGGCACACGCCACCTGAAGACACCAGCAGACCCTCGGGTGAGTAAACCAACCAAGCGGTGGAAGCCAAGTTCTATGTATGACGATTGGCTCCGTCGACGAATCCTAAGTAGACCGAAGATTCCGTTGACTTCTTCCAACCAAGGGAAAACTTGATATGCAAGCTGAAGACAAAAAGAAAGGGAGAATATATATACATTAAATTACATTAGTATATAAAGAGTTACGCCTAAACTTGGGGCTCAAGCGTAATATATTTTCAGGTAGAGCCCATTCCTGGTCTTGGCCAACATATTCCCTTCATAATCTTCTAACTCATAGGCTCCTTTTTCTAAGACACGTCGCACAATATAGGGATCGTGCCACATGGGTTTAAACTTGCCTGCCCCCAATGGTTCTTTGGCTTGATCATATAAGAGGACCAAGTCACCCTCAATGTACAACCGAGGACAAACATAATTATCGTACTAGACCTCGACATGTATTTTGTTCGCCTCGATAGCCGTAGAGGCATCTCGACGCTACTTGTCAATACTCTCTAAGTGTACAAGGCGTCGCTTGAGATTGGAAGTGTCAGGTAGGAGCGCGACTACTAACTTAAGAGAAGGGATCTCGCATTCAATAGGTAATATCGACTCCACACCGTGTATTGACTTTAAAGGGGAAAATCCGATGGTAGTATTGACCAAGGTTCGGTATGCCCAAAGTGCGAGATATCACATAATATGCCAGTCAGATTTACTCTAGCTGACAGTTTTCTGCAAAATGGTCTTGAGAGACTTGTTGATGGCCTATACCTGTCCATTTTCCTAGGGGTAGTAAGGGGAAAAATGACCATACTTAAACCCCAGCTTGGATGCTATTTATTCCATCATTTCATTTTGAAAGTGACTACCACGATCAGTGACAATGTCACTCGGGATACCGAATCGGACGATAATTTGATTGAATACGAAGAAGGTGGTAGTATTCCCGTCGGATAGTATTAACGAGATATTTCAAAAACTATATGAAGGTGCTTAGAGTGATCCGCTCTCTTACGAGAGTGAGTAGCAAGATCTTCAAGGTAATCTTCGACTATATGCTTAAGATCATGGAATGTGAAGGTCATAGCACGTTGGAAGGTTGCTCCAATGTTTTTAAGGCTGAAAGGCATTTTTCGGTATGCAAAAGTACCCCATGGAAAAATAAATGTCATCTTGTGTTGATCCTCAGGTTAAATTTGAATTTGGTTATACCCTGAAAATCTGTCAATAAAAGAAAACACTTTGCTTTCCGCACACTCGTCCCGAATCTGATCGATGAAAGGTGTTGGGAAGTTGTCTTTAGGAAAGGCTTTGTTCAGGTTTATGAAATTCCATGCATAAACGGATGGTTCCTTTCTTCTTATTCATAGAAAAGGGATTGGATACCCATTCAGTCAAGGGAACCAGGTAGATAAAGCCAACATTAAGTAGTTTCTCTACCTCTGCCTTAATAGCAAGGGCCTTCCAGGGATTGACAGCTCTAAGACGTTGTCGAATTTTTTTATCATCCAGATAAGTTCTAATATCATGTTCAACAATACGAGTGCATATTCCTAGCATATCTTCATATGACCAAGCAAATACATCTCAGAATTACTTGAAGAGTTCGGTATAGATCAGGATTTCTTTTGGCGAACAATCCACACCGATATTTACATTTTCAATCTTTCCAGGGGTATGAGAGATATCAATCGTGATGGTAGGGGAGATACTCGCCATATTTCCTTCATTGGAACTATGGCATGACCGACTATCTCGCTCAAAGTAGATCAAAAGTCATCTTGTTCGATTCTAGCAAGCTCTGGGAGAAAATAAGAGCGATGATGCATATCATCCCAAGGTTTGTCAAAACCATTCATGGCTTCGATGATAACTTCATCCAAGGGAAAATTATCATCAAGGCAGTCATGTGAACAAGACAACGAAGTGGCCCACACAGGCTTAAACATAGGATCCTCCTCGTCCATCGGTGAGGTAATAGGATTGGGATCGATGGAAGAGTCAAGAACAACTTGATACACAATCTCTGTTGTTGATAGTGGTATGGCCATTCCAGCATGTGATTAATCTTCACAAGACAAAGTCGAGGAAGGTAGGGTCCAAGGATCATTAAAATAGGAAGTGTGAAAGGATCAAAACTCTCTGACGACATGAGCCTACTGGACATGGTGTAAACATGGTGAATTGGTGCCATGAAGTCAAAAGTACCCATAAGGGATGAATACATTCTGACATCGATATTATTAGTTGTCAGCTGAGAATTGTCGACCAAAAGGATCGACGGTCCAACAGATGCATTGGGACTAGTATACACAAAGGATAACTGGTTGATCGTCATGATCTTTCCATCGAGTGGAAAAAAAAGAGTGCGGAAGACGGACGATACGACAACAGTCATAACATATGTCCAATTGCATCCTAGTAAAAGGTTATAATCAAGAGGCACATCAACTACCTCAACATCCACCTCTATTTTCTTCCCACCTAACTAGACTGGAAAGGCAGGAAGAATATCGTGAGGGTAGAAGGAATGACTGTAAAAAGAAATCAACATGGTCGACGATTGAGAGAGAGTCGAAGAGCTGAGAGATTTCCAATAGTTCAAGGACATCACACATGTAGAGACAAATTCACCAACAACCACACGTTTGATGGTATACTTTGAGTACCCCACATGGATTTGGAATGCCACATGGTAAGGCAAGTGAGGCTTCACATTTGTGATGTCAAACTTGATAACTTTCGAGCCACTGGGATCTAGAGCTCCTAACACAGATAGAAAGGCATTCCACTGTGAAGGAAACATCTAGAGTACCTCCAAAGATGACATCGCACAAGAGGTTTAACCCAGGTCATCAAGAATAGAGTAATTCTGGGTGGCTCAAGCATTTGGATTGTGGGTAGAGCGCTTGAGTACTCCTTTCAGAATACGAGGCGGTGGCTTTGGTTTTTCGATCTGTAAAGTCATCTCTGAAGGAGGAGGAGGAGATTCTAGACGAGGTATAGTCTGTGAAGAACTATAATCGTGAGACCGAGTGGCTACATGAACCTTAGCATCGACCATATTGATACACAAACGGTCACCATCTTGCGATGACGGGTTTTTACTCCCACCGGCCACATTTCTGACATTTGAGGAGCTCGAGGCCATGTGTTGGTTATGTGGGAAAGGATTCGTCAGCATGGCGGGCGGTAGAGATAAGAGCCTCACAACTTCCCCAAATTTGGGGCATAAATGAGTAAGGTGATCGTCTGTACAAATATTAAAGGGAAATTTCACCTTACACCTTTCTTTCTTGCCCTCTCCAACATTATTATTCCTCTTCTCATTATTACCATTGTCCTTTGATTTATTATTATTTTTCCCACCCTTACGATTATTATTGTGTCCTTTCTTCTTATTCCCGCCTAGTTGTTGGTTACCATTTGGGTTGGTCGACGACTGCATGGAATGTACATCCGCTGACTGAGTGAGATTGGAAGACACAGATGAAGCTGGCCCTCCTACAGACTGATTTAGAGATAACTCTTTCAAATAGCTTCTCACAGAGTCTGCGGATTTTACATTGGCGGAACCTAGAATGCCATCGACATGAGGTTTGGGATTTTGTCTAGGGTCATAGGTTGACCTCAGTGCATCCAGAAGAATGTGGTATAACATCCCAGACTAAGCATATATAATATCTAACTACTGGGTTGTGAAGATCACTTCTTCCTTAGTGGTAACTCTGGATGTAGCAACATCCTTCGACAAAGGAGGCTGCAAAGACTTAAGGAATCATTCTAAAATAAAGGCCAAGGGTATGGAGGTCTTAATAAACCTCTTCCGTCTACGCCACTCCTGGATATGATCTAAGATATGAGCGGTTGTGTCCTGGTGTAAAGTCGACAAAAGTTCTAGGCCAACATCGTAATGAACCGACAATTGGAAGTGGTTAAGGAAGACTAACACCATCTGACTGAAAGTTCCATATACCATTTCGATATGCCATTTTGCAGTGACCCCAATGAGGGTGCATTGAAATAATATTAGCCAAATTGAATCGTCATTAAGGGAATTCGAGGAGCACCATAGGTGAAAGTTAGTAACGTGATCACCAGGATCCTCTCCATTCTTACCTTCAAATTTCAGAATGTCCGAAGGAAGCTTCGTGGGGATAGGGGGGCATGTAGGATCATGACACACATGGTTGTTCATCAACTTAGACAAGTCTGGAAGATTAAGTGTGGCAAGAAAATGGAGGCAGGGTTGCAAGATATGGCCCCAAGATCCCTGGAAAGATTGTGTTTGAGGAACTACAACCCATTTAGGGTTCTGGTAAGCACCATGGCCCTGTCCGAGATTTTAAGACCCTCCTCTAAGTTGATTCATAAGAGGTTGGTTGGGCATCATTTCAATAGGAATGTTCTAATGGGGGTTATAAACGTTTCCCCCAACCGGAGTGGATCCGGTTTGGGGGTTGCCCAAGGTGTGAAAATGACCTCCTCCTGGTGTGAATCGAGAGGATAGAGGTGGATTATTCATGCCAAATGTGTTGGTCAGAATCAACACCGAGGAAGTAAGTGTGTAGGATGAAACTTGAGCAAAATATTGTCTGACAGGTCGGTTTCTCCATCTAGAAGTAAGAGGATTAGACCTGGGGTTAAAAGAAGGAATGCCTCCCATATTAGGAGTCGTTTGAGGGATTTGAGAACCACCAAAGGAGAATGGAGTATAAGAAGGTGTAGTGCCCCCAAGTCCAATGATAGCATTAGGGCCAACATCTAGAATGGAGTTTGAAAACTGTGAAGTAAAATTCGGCATACCATGGGAAAAAGGACTAGAGGCCATAGGGATGGACTGAACATTATAGCCTGGTGAGTGACCAAGAGACCCAAATGGGTTCGAGGCAAGAGATTGAGCATTCACTATAGGATGAGAAGTAGTAATGATAGGTGCCTCCGACACTACAACCATTGTGGTTGCAGGAGTCAAAGGGATGCCATTAAATATAGTAGGTGTGGGAGTCGAAGGGCTCCCAGTGTTTTGAAGAATTGGTTCATTACTCATCCTTGTAGAATCACAAGTCTGAAAAGTGGAGGTGTGTGTACCACATCTAATAACTCTATGCCTTTTAGAAGGCAAAGACTCGAAATCCTGCGGTAATTGTAGCAAGTGACGGGACCAGTCTGGGGGGGCTAGTCCGACTCCACGATGACTTAAGACTCAAGATACAAAAAATAAATCCTAAGGCCAACTAGTAATCAAAGAGCACACCAAAAATCAAACGGCCAATATGCACACAAACAGGGTAAAGTGGTTGAAAGAGGCCCCCCTCCCTAAAGAAGGTATTTCTCACCCAAGAGGGGCCTGAGACTCCCTACTAAAGATCAAAGGTAACATAATCAGTTATAAGGGCCTTCGTGGGATTAACAACTTGTCGGTCAGATCCCCCTAGAGAGGTAATCCTCCATAAAGGCTGTGTGTTATCTGACCCTTACCTAACCCAGGGTACCTGTAGAATAACCCCTACAAGTAACCTATGTGGCACCTAAGTCAAGCAACTAAGAAACCAATGTATAATCGATGCACATGCAAGCAGTCGTAAGTCAGGTCCACCATATGGGCAGGGTAGCAAAGCCCAAAACCTTGAAAGCACCACCTCTCATGGATTTAATGGCACTAACAGGATCCCCAGATACGAATAGATCCCCAAAAATATCTCTGATGCTAAGAAGGTATCGGGGGGATATCCCTTCAACCAACCTTGCACTACCTCGTGATTAACTCTGGTATGAGTGGAGCCTCCTGATATTACCAATTATACAATGGATTTCTCCACTCCCTTTTTTAGACACATATGTTGATTTAATAGCCTTGAATAAGTTTACTCACAAAATCCTATTCCAAGGCACTAAATCCTAAGCTAGTTTGTGCACCCTAGAAAATAAAATCCTGACTAATCAATTTTAAATTATAGCATTAATTTTAGTGATCGTGCTTACTCAAAAAGGTATGGTAGTGAAACTGATGATATTATGAATCAACAAGTAAAGTAAATATGAATTCAATGCAAAGTCCTAACTTCAATTTTCAATGGATGATATGCTTCTTATAAAAAATGCAATTTTCAATTTCAACTCTGCAATTCTGAAGTAAAAGTGCAATATTTATTTACATGCACTAAGATAAATGATAAATCCTCAAAATATCAAAATTCCAAGCAATGCAAAATGCCTAATATTTTTGTATTTTCAATATAAGAAAAATGAAAATGCATGGTCTGAACAACAACTTGATATATAAAGATTCTACTGTGTATAGAAAGAGACAAATCAAGTATGATACCGAGGAGCAAAACAACCAGCCCAATGTACAAGGATAATCAAAATGAGAAGATGATGAGAAAGAATCTGCCAAAAAATTCAACCAAAGGCAGGCTTCATGTCATCCCACAAACACTTAACAGTCACTACAGAGACCCAAGAAGACTCAACAATCAACAAAGCCTACCCAACAACCACCAAACCCAACAAAAAAGAAAAAGAGGTTGATGTACGTGACTGTTTAGGGAAACAACATGTATGTATGCAACTTGCAGAGGGACAACAGACGTATATACAAGACTGTCAAGAAAAAACTCACGTATATGTTTCAAAAACACAACTAGGAAAAGGAGAAGGCAGAAAGACTCAGACCCAGAGTGAACAGATGCTGTCAAGCAATGATACGACAAGAAACGAAATAGGAACGAGAGAAATCTAAGGAGAAAAACACTCCAAACCCTAAGAAAGAAGATTTTATTCTCAGTATGGTCGTCGATTCTGTTATGAGGAAAATCGCTCTATGGCTAGGGTAAACCACAATAGATGGAAATGACTGCAGAAATCAACTCTATTCTCAATTATTCTATATAAAAAAATATGCTAGCAAGAAAAGATAAAAGGCCTACCTCGTCCAAACGTTCGATGAAGTCCACCGTTGAGCATTTGACCCAAACAATATACTTGCAACTAGTCCTAAACAACCAAGCAAAGGAAGCATACAATGATAATATATGATGTTAGCACATTCAATAGAATAATCCATTAATATACATAACAAATACACCCATGGAATAATAATCCAAATATTTGCAAGATATCAATTGGACGGGAAAATAGTATTTCTATTAATATATGATCAACATAAGTGAAAAAGTTATAAACTTTCATGTCGGCACGGTTTAGAATCGAGAAACTAAGTTCCTTCCAGCTAGGCCTCCACCACTTCAATCCTCCACCAAAGGAAAGCTCATAGAAGAGAGACAATGAATTTCTTAATCAATAAGGGAAGAGCTCGGGGGATGAACATTGTGTTCATACTTAAAGGACAAAGGGATGCAGACTCAATGTGAATTGAATAATTCCTCCAGAGTAACTTTGCTCTCAAAGTTGAATTCTTTCTCCTTTTTTCATAGCTCAAAATTGGCCCATTTATAGAGTTCAAATGGAACTAAAGGGCCGAGTCGAAACATTTCTAGTATATGGAAGGCTAAGGATCATAGATCTCCTATTGTGACATGGAAACCCGACACCATTTTTAATTTTTGGGCACAAATACCGATGTATGCGATTTGTAGTGGTGCAACCTGCATATACGCATGCTATATAGTAGGTAAGGTGCGTACTTGTGGAAAAAATGTATTTTTTAGCTCTGGGATTTGCAAAAAGGGATGAAAAGTCTACATAGGGAAATGGAAAAAGGCCCTATGTGCAAGATTACATAGGGTGAGGCAAATCTTGCTATAACAATGACTATGTGTCACTGATTAAGTAGTCATGTGCTACTTGGTGTGGTTCTGTACCACTGGATATTAGTCGTGTACTACTATGGATAGACACAATTGTGTTCTCTTGAATGACATTGTTATGATTGCCATGCAAACTATCAATAGTGTTGAAAATTATTATCAGCTAGATGGATAGTTAGTGTGTTGATGGACAGACATTCTCCAGAAGGAAAATGGTCCAGGACATTTATTCTTCTAGGACATATGTCTGGATTAGAAGAATAGTCTTTGTATCCCATGGCGTGGCTTCCAACATCTATTAGAATAGTTATTCATGTCCGGATTAGAAGAATGGTTCTTATATCACTCTATGGAGTGAGTGACTTATTCAACATCATGCCTGATTACTTAGATGGAGTATGGCTTCGAGATATGATGAAGTTGATGCTATCCGATGATACTGATAGTGATGATGGTGCTCGTGATATAATCATGAGATAACCTGTATGGCTATGATGGTGCTACCGGTTGAATGGTATGTTTGTGCTCAATACCATTTCTTTCAATACCTCCCTAGATAGGAGAGAGTGTTGATATTTTTGGTATATTCGGGAGATATTAGCCTCCACATGCAAACTTGACAAGAATAGAATATTCCAGGAAGCAAGAAGAAACCCTAAAGCATTGGACATAACCCTAGAAGACAATTCGGCTAAAGAAAATATTTAATACTGAGTTTTTAGCCTCCATAATGAGAAGTCAACCCAAACAACTAAGGAGGAGCAGTATAAATATAGGACGCTAGAGCTCATTTGACACACATAGCTCGCAACCGCAAAAATTTAGTTGTGCGCAAGTCTTGAGAGTAGCTGCAGTTGCAACTACTGTAACTTGTATTTTTGGTTTCAGTCTTGTAATCTCTCTTGGTTATGGTTTGGACTTTATTCTTGGTATGCTAACTCTGAAGAGTGATACACTACCTTTATTGGCTATTAGGCATAGGGTTTTCTTCCAGAATTATTTTCTGTCAAGGTTAAGGTGCTTGGGGGTGGCTTCGGCCTATGGTTGGGTGACAATATTGCTATATTGTCTATGGTTAAATGAGCACACCTACTTTTCTAACAAAACTACCTTCAATGGAGTGGAAGGAGGAACCCAAACGAAGGTTTTAGGTGGTGCTGACAATGAAGAATCAGGTGAATGTATTCCATGTTTGTTGTTCATTAATAAGAGAACTCTCTTCTTTCCCTCTTCCAATTTTTGTATTTGGCAAATTTTAATAAATTTATCACAAGTATTTGGTAGGAAACCAACTATTATGATCCATGTTCGTTAGAGTAGTTATATTTGATGTCTTGTTTCTACTTTACTCACAATCTTGTTGTTTCTTGTGTGCAAGTCCACAAAGTGTATCTTGGAGAAAGAGACTAGGCTAGAGACCCTACAACAGGGAACTTCTTCAACCTTGGTTACTTCAGGTGAGTATTTCATGACTACCTGGTAGTTGCAATAATGCTCATTTTTTCTACTTTTGGATTGAGTTTGTTATCTCTTTGTTTCTGTTATGTTGTGACCTTGACCCTTGTCATATGATAGAAAATTTTGTAACACTTTCTCAAGAGCACATTGGTGATTTTGAAAATCATATTAGAGGCATCGGTTCCAATTTATTAAGACAAATGGGCTACAATGGTCAAGGGACAAGCAAGAGAAGTCAATACATCATAAGTCCCATTGTAGTTGAATTGAGGGTCAAGCATGAAGGTCTGTGTTTTGAGGGAATAGAGGAGAAGGCCATGACCACCAAGATCACATTTGTGAAGGAAAAATATATTTTATATTTGTCCTACTCATTAAAATAAAGATAAGAAAATAAATATTGTATCACACTACCACTCCATCCTTCTTATGGAATATTGCAAAAGGGTAGCTACTAGGAAATTTTAGAGACATAGTCTATGCTAGCACTTAGAAGAAGTAGCAAGAAAACCAATTAGAATAAGAAGAAGAGGAAGAATAAGAAGAATAGTAGGAGGAGGAGGAGGAGGTATGCTTTAGGAAAGACATCCCTTGTTTTTCACCGTTGTAATAAGAAAGGCCATAACATTGCTAGGTGTTGGTATTTTGAGGCTTGTTCCTTCTGCGTGAATAATACCATTTGGAGGCATCTTGGTGGGAGAAGCAATCCATATGCCACAAGTTGGAATGATTTTAGAGGAAGAATGGGAAAAATACTTCCCCAATACAACAACAAACTCAAATTCATATGTTGAAAAGAAGAATGTAAAGTAATCCATGCAACACCAAGAATTTTTGCTAGCATTGCAAGTTAAGTGGACATTGTGAAGACAAATGTTGCAGGATTCATCTATAGCTTCTACCTAGAAACTATACAACCAATATAAGTGTATGGATAGTGAAGAATAAAGGGGATGAATATCTCCTTGCATTTCCATCCCAAGGAGCAGGCATTGTCTAGGGATTTACAACAACATAGGATGTTATATTCACCAATGAAGTGGATAGTGGGTTGATTCCAACATCAAGGGAAACCCCAATCTAATTATTGCCTTCAATATTACATTATAATATTCCCTTCTTGGATATGTTTCAAATATTGGTGCATGGAGATCAATGACATTGGGATTTGCTTGAAACTACATGATAATATCAAATAAAACAAAATGATGGATAATTCATGGTATGTGTACATGAGTGATTAAGTTTGGTATAATTTGATTGTATTTTTGTACTTTATTGCATCTACAACATTGTGGTAGTGGGTTCCTATTTAATTAATTCTCGAGAGTACATTTGCATAGGTTAAAAAATTGGCTGCAATAGTTTATCCAATTTTTATTCTAGCCATTCCTTGCACTATCCAAATATTGAGGCATTCCCTCATCCTCAACACTATGGACATTGATTTCACTTACAACAAGACATTTATAATATTTGTCAATTCTTTTAGGTAGAATATGGTGTTGCGATTACGCATAAATGATTTCATCCAATTGATATTTCTACAGAGATAGAGTGTTATGTAATCACATGCCAAACAATAGTTTCCATGTGGGAAGCAATTGATCTCAGCAAAAAAATCCAACCTACATTTCCTTCTGTTTCTTTGTTGCATGATGGAATGTTGTTTGCTAGGATATCACTTTTGAATGAGTGTTGTATAAATTCAATGGTGAAAAATGAAATACTAGAATTCAACCTGGCATCTGTTGGTTACCAATATAGAACGTATCCAAGTTTGAGAATGAAAGGGACTTGCACGCCGCAAATGGGAGTGAATTATATTTGAAAACTTCAGAGAAGAGAAAAAAAATGAGTAGAGTTATATATTGTTGGAACAAGTGAGAGCTAGAGACCAAAGATGGATTTGTAGTTATAACTAGAGCCATAATCCAGAGCTAGAGCTCTAGCCAAGAGCTAGATTTGATGGCCTTTTTCCAGAGAACCAGAAAGGGGGCACATTGATCTAGATATTGGTTTCCTAGAAGCTTTTGGATACCAAAATCCTCCCAAATGGAGAGGTGTGATTCAAAATAAATAAAAAAACAAACATGAATGGTTTATAAAATCTTAGTATGCAGAAATAGTCGACAATTAATGAGGGTTGAAAGAAAAAAAGAGAAAAGAAAATGCAAGAATCAAGAAATTAAATAAAGGAAAAGAAGAAAAAAATGAATGAGAAAATTAAAAAATGGGAGAAAGGACATTATTGAATGGGAAATGAAAGGACAAGGATGATTGGAATTCACTTTACCCCATCACTACCTGTGAATTATTGGAAATCAACTCACAAAGGGTCCTTTGGGGGTAGAGATGAGAGGATGCACAAGAAGACATTGGCTATGTAAATTACTAGAAAGCCTAGATAGTCGTGAATTTGCATTGTAACCCCACAATTGACGAAAATAAACACTGAGTAACCATTCAAAGTTGGATTTCCAGGGAAAAATATGTGTGTCAATTATGTGTTTGATTTTATTTCCATGTGATCTCTATGGGATGGAAATTTAGTTCTCAGTTTCATTTTAACAATTTTCTATGAGAATCTCTTACTATATTATGGTTATTCTTGCTTGAGACTACTTCTTGTTGATTGTTTTTAGAAGAATAACACCTATGATCCTTAGACCATCCATTTATTGAGATCAGTGAGATAAAAGGTTATAATGATACAATTGTTGCATCTTTCTAGCTAGGTTGCTAATTCCAGCTTCTTGTATTTAGAATAAATTCCCCACACTAGTTCATGGGAATTTTGTATGTGTTGCATATGGAGTAGTTAGGTTATTGAAATCAATTTCTTGTTTCCTTAGGTCCCTTTGTTGTCTCCTATATATGCATTGATTGTTTACGTCATTGTATTCTTGGTATTTCTTTGGAAAATCAACTTGGGAAAAAAGGGTAATAGCCTGAGCATTTTCCATTCCCCTCAGAGATTCATGTGTTTAAGAGAGCCCATGACCATTACTCTTTATTTCATTGTACAACCATGTGTAGGTAGTGAAAAATATATAAATGTTTTATTATACATTGGGAGAAAAGATACAAAGTATAAGAATATTTTAAGAAATGTTGCGAATAAATTCCATGAGAATACATGTTCCACATTCCTCGTTAGTGATATTTAAATTGTTTCTTTCCATTTCATGTACACATGTGTTGAACTTATGCTTATACTGATATGGGGGGGTGGGGGGTGTGAATCAATATAAGATAATGTCTACTTTAATTGAGCATTCATCAACTTTAAAAAAATAAATGCATGTAAACTCAAATCACGGTACACAAATTTTAACTTGGAAGCCCTTACGGGAGAAAACCACAAAAAAATATCTTTATAAATGTTTGTAGGCACCAACCTATTGGAGACACCAATCTCCTCAGCTGAGCACCAACTCAACAAGATATTTTGTAGGAACCAACTTACGGGAGACACCAATCTCCTTATATGAGCACTAAATCAACAAGATACTATGTAGGCACCAACCTACTGGAGACATCCATATCCTCAGCTAAGCACCAACTCAATAAGAATTGTATAGGAACCAATATAATATATTATTTCATAGAGTACTTCTAACTTCACCTGCATGCTTCATACTTCATGTATTTCATAGCATCATCATACCCTTAACTTTCATCTTCCAACGCCTCTCCTTGCTTCATACCCCTGATATAGATTCAAACCCTAGTCATATTTAGCCTTCATGCCCTAGAGAACCTAATAACATTATTCCCATAATATAATTCCATATTATAGCATCACAACCTCAAAAAAATTCACTTTGTAGCATCATTGACCTCAGTCCTTCATAACACACCCTTAAAACTCCAAAAACTCATCTTGCACACCTTTAAACCTCGAAAAGAGCCTCCAAATCCTCTTTTGCACCTTAAACTTGATCTTCTTGCTTGGATTCTCTTCAAATATGCACATATATCATGTATTTATAGTGTTGTGCTCACTTTTAGGGCTGTCCTGAACTTTTTGGCTAGGTTGTCTGACAATTTTTTTTTATATCTCCTCATTCCTAAAGAGTTATATGGAGTGCCATATACCATTGGAAAGGTCTCAAAATAATATTTCCAACCAGATATCTTATGCTACCATTTAAGCTAGGTATTTATAGTAAACATTCCTTCAAATATAGGGTATCCAAACTGAGCATAAAAAATCTAAAACCAATATTTCCAACAATCTCCATCTTGCAATCTTTATCTTGGACACCTGTAGTCTCCCCCTATATTTGAAATCAATGACCACAATATTTCCAACAACCTGTATTAATTCTATGAAAACATGACTATATGGAATGATTTTCTTGTCTTTACATATGTTGGAGCAATCTATTTCTTGTTAGTAAAGTGTTCCTTTCTTTTTTGATGTCGGGGCCTTAATTAAGCTTTGGTTGTTGGAGTATTGTGTAAAAATGAAAGTGTTGTATAAAACTCCATTATAGACAACAATGTGATTGGATACTTGTTAACAGGTCCAAATGTCTAGTCAAGCAGGTAAGAGAGAATGTCTGATGAAAAGTCCCAATTAGACCTACTCTCATTTGGTGTAGCATTTTCGACTAGTATGTGGGCCTAGTTGCCATCAAAATCAAAAGAAGAAAAAGGGGAAAGACAATGAATTGTCCCCAAAAGAGTTCTAATTAATTCTAAGTATAATCTAACTTAAAACAAACTAATCTAATCTAACTACTTCTAACCTATCCCATAAGAAAAACTAAAAGAATGAGTATAGTGAAAGATAATATCATCAGAACCATAAATAATTCATGTATGTTAATGATAAGTGATAAAAAGAATGCTACATATACATAAGCAATTAGTTGTACAACACATTCATAACATTATTTATATACTCATAAGGAAACATATGACAACATGAGCATATAGAATAAATTGAAGAAATAGTTCATACAACATCATTCTATGCTACTCACGTAGGATACAAATGCACAAAGAATAGTTTCATGCACATCTACCAAAATCATAAATTTCCATAATTCCTCTTGCTCTTTATTTATTCAACATTAATAGTACCTTCTTTCATTTACAAAGAGAAAAAGTCCCCTTGGACATTCAACAAGTCCTCTTTTATAAGACAAGAGAGACTCTTCAACTCTAGTGATTGTTCACTTCATTTTCTCCTTGTTTCATCATTTTTTATTTCAAATTTTCTTTATCATCTTCGAAAATGAACATGCGAGAGCTAAAAATAGAATATGAAGAGGATCTTGGGTGGTTATTCTCACCCTCAAGCGGTTTACATATGATATTCATCTAAAAGTATTGTTAACTTCTCCCATTGGTATCTTCTTTTGTTCCTCGAGATGTTTATGGGAATTTTTGGTGTTTGTCTACTAATTAAAATCACCTTTCTCCCTTCTCCTTATCATCCCTTTATTGTTCTCTTGTTGGTTCGATTTTGAATCTTGCAGCTTCAGTTGTAGTTGTTTGAACCTTTCCCAACCTGTTCTTCAATTAAATATGGTCATCTTCTGTGTTTTGCATCTTTGGGGAATTTTCACTCTTAATCTCCAAACTTTTTCTATGTCATCCCATTCTTCTCTCTTCCAAATTTTTGACAAGCTAACTCGGGATTGATTCCATTTCATGTAGCCCCAAATATGGCTGCTTGAAGTCCGCACAATCATTTTTCCCCCAAATTCATGGCCTACTATTTTCTACATTTTCTGACTTTATCTATTAATGTTATATCCTGAATACGTCTGCCACTACATTATTTAGTGCAATACCTTTCCAATAAGGTATCATGGGCTCAATTATGACACTTGCAACTCAAGTTATGCCTATTTGAAAAACAATGCTCAACAACCCTTGATCATTCCTATGGGTGAATCTTAGCTATTAATCCTTAACTTACAAATTTAAATCCCACATGCATAAGAGAATCCAACACTTGGTGATTTAAATAGTTTTAGCACCTATAGCTAATTTTCATAAGAACCTAAGGTATACATAGAACCCATGGATTGTAATATAATTTTGGCTAATTTTCCTCTGAAAAGAAAATAATAATAAAATAAAATAAAATAAGAAATAAAAAATTAATTATATTAACCTATGTTAATTTTTTTTTGTTTGTTAATTGGTCCGGACCTTTTTGGCATCGGGATTGACCTTTGGCTTGAGAAACCGCGACTCAGGGGCATCTAAGCCATCAAAATCACCCAGGGATCACACCCGGCCTGAGCCACACCAACCCTTAACATGGTTGGATTTTTTGTCCCCGCAGGTTTCGAACCGGTGACTTTTCAACACGGAGTGACTTAACAACACACTCCGTCACCAACTGTCCTACACCTCGGGGACATATTAACCTATGTTAATTACAAGTAATAAACAAAATTAATAAAATTACCCTTAACCCCATGTGAAATTTAATATATTTTCCATTAGTGCATGCTTTTCAAAAATAATAATAAAATAGTCTTCCAAAAATATTATTATAATGCTTGATCTGGAAGGTTCGTCATTGGGTCTTGTTAGCGTCGAAAGTCACTCCTGGATTGCTGGTAGGAACAGAGCCCGACACCCATCAGTTTTATGTCACGGTTTGTTTATAGATGGGTGATCAAATGGAGGGAAACTCAAAACAATAGCGTTCCAACTCTGAAACCAGGCCAGGTATGCATGAGCAAGTGAGGTCTTGCGTAAACTTCAGACAGTGAGCTGTAGTAAGGGGTGAATAGGCGGAAGACTTGTATGAGAGGAACGCGGAGGTCTATCATAAATAATAGGTTTCTAACAGGCTGAGGAAGAAGATGTCCAAATGCAATATCATCTTACACTCAAACGCCAATGCCAGAGAATACAACTATGCGACAATAAATATTTTATCATAACATAACTACAATAACTCGTGTGACTCGGTCAATCACGAACTCTCTTAGCATGAGACGAAATCAGACGGAGTAAGAAAAATTGTCTGTCATAAAACAAGAAATCTCATATACAAATGCATAAGCTGAAAGCTAGAATAACAGTTAAAACATTACAGTAGGGAGCTCTGCTCAACCATCGATGCTTACAAAATACAACAACTGAGTCTATATACTTGGGCGGATTTTCCCAATAGAGGCGCGCTCGCCCTCCAAGGCGTAGCATCTCTTCAATCAATCTTCGGGTGGAAGTCCTTCGTCAGATGTCTCCTTAACTTTGCATGGCCTCTGCAGGGGAAGAGTAGCTGGGCCAGTAAATGCTGAGCTAGCGTGAGCAGGCCTCCTTCGGCTAGTCGAGAACTCGGCATGGCTTCTCTGGAAAAATGGGTACACAGGACCCTCTCGAGAAGACCACCTGTCAGGCCCTCCATACTTCGCACTTAATGACTGAGGAGAGGTTTCAACTACCCCTCCTTACCTTCATTTACTCTGAGCGAGAAACAATATTGAGATCAAGTTGAACTGGCACCTGGAGAACACAGTCATCGCTTCTGCAGCCAAACCCGGTGCTTCGGCCCTTTGTGTGGTTCTTTCTATCACCCCCCCCAAGTGACCACGGGTTGTGACCCTGTACCTATCTTGAAAGGCGCTTTCGTCGTTTCGCGACTCACGGCTGGGAGGAGCTAGTCCTTCTTCTTCAAAGTTACGAGGGGCGAGGAGCCTAATCGCACGCCAGGTGTCCACTTTAGATGGACGGCTGAGATCTCCTCGGCGATACTGTGGGCCCAGGCTTTGGACGCCTTCGGCACCTTGTGACTCGCGGCTAGGGGAAGTTAGTCTTTCTTCTTTAAAGTTACAATGGGTGAGGAGGCGAGGAGGCCAATTATGCGCCAGGTGTCCGCTTCAGATGGACGACTGAGATCTCCTCGGCGATATTGTGGGCCCAAGCTCTGGATGCCTTCGGCACCTCGCGACTCATGGCTGGGGGAAGTTAGTCTTTCCGCTTTAAATCCGCGAGGGGCGAGGAGGCGATGGAACCCAATTGCGCACCATGTGTCCCCTCTGGATGGACGGCTGAGATATTTTCGGCAATATATAAGCGCTATTCATTGCGCTAATCCTGGCGCAACTCCGCTAACCGCGATTACCTGTCGATCGTTGATCTGGTCTATACCTGGATCTTGGCCGTTGACGACATACTTTTCCTGCTCACTTGATTGGAAGTCAAAAGACGAGACTTTTCCCTGCTGCGCTCAGGCGCTTCTCGTGTAACTTGCAGACCTGAGTGCTCTTGAGCCCAAGACAAGAATTATCGCTAACATTAGGCTCCATGGGGGATAGAGTCGTCCCTGCGATGCTCTAAGAACTCCTTCTGTAGCTTCAGTGCCTTGCTATTGGGCTATGGAGTCATGCTCAAAACATCCCGCTGCTGAAAATACAGGCCGAAAAACAAAAGTAACAAAATAAAGCTACATGCTCAAAGGAGCTTATTTATATACAATCCTAAAGTAATAAAATATTTTACATGGGCTAGATGAAAGAGAACTTCCACCATAGCCATTCAAGCAGCTTCCTGAATAGAAGCTCCTTCCTTCTGTCGATGATCACCAGCAGATGGTGTAACCGTGACAGCAGAACAGCTACACTCTTCAACTCCTCCTTACAGGCGAGAGTTGAGATGAAATAGGGCGGCTCCAAGGCATAGGGGAAATGCCACTCCATGTATTTGCTGATAGGTTCATCGAATGAGTGGACGTTTCCAAGGAATTGGCGAAATACAACATCTTCTGCTACACAGTTGTTCACCTGCGGCTGAATATATCTAATAAGCACATGTGGGTGAATAACTGGAATGGGCTCGCTGATCTCAGGTGGTGGCTGCTCACTGACTGGCTCTGCGCAGTCTGTAAACTGCATCTTCGACTGCTCCTCTGGTTCTTATGGTACCTCTTCTTGGCTCTCCCAAGGGTCACAGTCATAATCATCATAGATAGGACCTGTGGGAGAGCTCTGTTTTTCAATTTGCTGCTCAAGGGGGATGATTTCCTCGCATTGTCTTTCATTTGTGAACAGAGGAGAAGGCTCTGCAGTCTTCTCTTGGAAGTTCTGGGTGTCCAGCTCAGAACCTGATTCATAGATGTCATACATGGGCTGGCTGCTACCCAGGTCATCAATCTGTGATGTGGGGCTTTGCTGCTCTTCAACTGAATAGTCGTTAAAGCTGGGTGAGCACCAGACTTCTTCATCTTGCAAAAAAGGAATGATCTCCATATCCTCCTTTCCAATCCCAAATGTAAATACATCATGGGAAATCTCGTGAAGAAAAAGAGAACAGTCCTCTTCCCCAACTACCACTTCATCGTTTCGTTCTGAGACAACAAACTCATCGGGGAAAGATGTTAATGTGCTTACGGGATCTTCAATATTCTCCTCGAGAGAGCCATCTAGAACATCTGCCTCAGAGACTAGAAAATCCTCCCCATTGTCCTCAGATTTTAACCTTGCATGTTGGGCAATGAGATATATCATTAGTTCACTCAGAGCAACTTCCTCCCCTAGTCTTCCATCCTTACAGCCCTCATCAGACATATTCGTATCTGGGAGGATTTCTTCTTCTTGGTTCTCCCATGGGTTAGATTCATAATGACCATAAACAGGTCCCGTGGGAAAGCTTTTTTCATAATCGCCCTCAGTAGAGTTGCTAAGGGCCTCTGCTTCAAAGGATGGAAAATCCTCAGCGTATTGTTCAGCTTCCCACCTGTCAAATCTGGCAGTGAGAGATTTTATCAGTTCCATAACTCCGCCCGAAGCGTTTCCTTCCTCCCTGGGATCTTCATAATCATTCATTGTAGAGATACCCCAATCATCTTCTTCAAAGGGTGGAAAATCCTCTGCACCTCGCTCAGCTTCCCACCTGTCAAGTCTGGCAGTGATAGATTTTATCAGTTCCATAATTTCACCCGAAACAGAAGAATGGGGAGGAGAAAGCACTGATTCCTGACCCAGGTCATCAGGATCCTCCCCACAACTTACGTCCGAAACAACTTTCTCTTGTATAGATTCGTGGTATCCCTCACAACAATTATGACAAATTAACTCAGGGGGATACAACCTCTGACAATAGGCGGTGAAAGCTGCGTAGAATTCACTGAGTGAAGAAATACTAGCAGGGGGTAAAGAATGATACCATTTACGCGCATCCCCTGCTAACGAGAACATGAACATTTTCAGTAATACATCCTCATGATGTATCTCCCACTTATGCATGAGTTCATGAAACTCACTGAGGTGCTGAGCAAGATTGTCCTCTTCACTCTCTCTAAATCTGGGAAAATAATCGCCCCATTCATCCATAGAGGGGACAACATTAGGAAAACTAGGAATAGCAGAAAAATTAAAAGGAGCAAACATTCGAGCCAGGATTTCCTCCATATCGAACCAGTGGAGTCGCCAATTGATCCTTGAATCATGGAGTCGCCAAGTGAAAGATGTGCAGCTTCAAGTGTGTCTGGTCCTTGTTCACCATCAAAGGCCAGATCTTAACATTTTCGTTACCCCAGGAAGCTTCTCAGGCTGAGAAAGCAGCTGCTGAAACCTTCTCGAGAAAGCTCCTTAGGGTCAGCTTTCAGGTGTGCTAACAGTAGTCACAGCTGAAACAATGATGTGGAAACAATGGAGTCGCCACAGTGGAGTCGACAGGTGCACAGTAGCAATCTGAATAATTCTGATTTCTGATGCACCTTCAGAATCAGTTGATCGTTGTCGTTCTGCCCAGGGAAAATCTTCAACTTCGTCCCCGACAACGACGCCAGAAATGTTAGCGTCGGAAGTCACTCCTGGATTGTTGGCAGGAGAAGAGCCCAACGCCCATCAGTTTTATGTCACGGTTTGTTTATAGATGGGTGATCAAATGGAGGGAAACTCAAAACAATAGCGTTCCAACTCTGAAACCAGGCCATGTATGCATGAGCAAGTGAGGTCTTGCATAAACTTCAGACAGTGAGCTGTAGTAAGGGGTGAACAGGTGGAAGACTTGTATGAGAGGAACGCGGAGGTCTGTCATAAACAACAGGTTTCTAACAGGCTGAGGAAGAAGACGTCCAAATGCAATATCATCTTACACTCAAACACAAAGGCCAGAGAATACAACTATGCGACAATAAATCTTTTATCATAACATAACTACAATAACTCGTGTGACTCAGTCAATCACGAACTCTCTTAGCATGAGACGAAATCAGAGGGAGTAAGAAAAACTGTCTGTCATAAAACAAGAAATCTCATATACAAATGCATAAGCTGAAAGCTAGAATAATAGTTAAAACATTACAGTAGGGAACTCTGCCAACCATCGATGCTTACAAAATACAACAACTGAGTCCATATACTTGGGTGGATTTGCCCAACAGAGGCGCGCTTTCCCTCCAAGGCGTAGCGTCTCTTCAATCAATCTTTGGGTGGAAGTCCTTAGTCAGACGTCTCCTTAACTTCGCATGGCCTCTGCAGGGGAAGAGTAGATGGGCCAGTAAATGCTGAGCTAGCGTGAGCAGGCCTCCTTCGGCTGGTCGAGAATTTGGCATGGCTTCTCTGGAAAAATGGGTACACAGGACCCTCTCGAGCAGACCACCCGCCAGGCCCTCCATACTTCGCACTTAATGACTGAGGAGAGGTTTCAACTACCCCTCCTCACCTTCATTTACTCTGAGCGAGAAACAGTATTGAGATCAAGTTGAACTGGCACCTGGAGAACACAGTGATCCCTTCTGCAGCCAAACCCGACGCTTCGGCCCTTTGCGCGGTTCTTTCTATCACCCCCCCCAAGTGACCACGGGTTGTGACCGTGTACCTATCTTGAAAGGCGCTTTCGTCGTTTCGCGACTCACGGCTGGGAGGAGCTAGTCCTTCTTCTTCAAAGTTACGAGGGGCGAGGAGGCGAGGAGCCTAATCGCGCGCTAGGTGTCCGCTTCAGATGGACGGCTGAGATCTCCTCAACGATACTGTGGGCCCAGGCTTTGGACGCCTTCGACACCTCGCAACTCGCGGTTGGGGGAAGTTAGTCTTTCTGTTTTAAAGTTACGATGGGCGAGGAGGCGAGGAGCCCAATTGCGCGCCAGGTGTCCGCTTCAGATGGACGGTTGAGATCTCCTCGGCGATACTGTGAGCCCAGGCTCTAGACGCCTTCGGCACCTCGCGACTCGTGGTTGGGGGAAGTTAGTCTTTCCTCTTTAAAGCTGCGAGGGGCGAGGAGGCGATGGAACCCAATTGCGCAACACGTGTCCCCTCTGGATGGACGACTGAGATCTTTTCGACAATATATAAGCGCTATTCATTGCGCTAATCCTGGCGCAACTCCGCTAACCTCGATTACCCGCCGATCGTTGATCTGGTCTATACCTGGATCTTGGTCGTTGATGACATACTTTGCTCGCTCGCTTGATTGGAAGTCAAAAGACAAGACTTTTCCCTGCTGCACTCATGCGCTTCTCGTGTAACTTGCAGAGCCGAGTGCTCTCGAGCCCAAGACAAGAATTATCGCTAACAGGTCTCATGGTAAAAGAGGCGGTAGGATTTAGTGACTTCTCTGATGATGGCGTAGGATTCCCACTCCAACTTACACTCCCGATGAAATGGGATCCCATAATATTTAAATAATATATTTCGCCTCTGGGTGCAATTTTTCCAATATATATATTAAAATTGTCTTTGAACCAAAATACTAAAATAATACATGCACAGTCGTCGTCGGAATGGTTGGTAGGTCATGCGTATCCCTTCGATGGGTTGATAAACATTAAAATAATCCCCCTTATAGTAGTATTGCATGCCCTTCCACAATAAATATTAAAATAATATTCTAAAGGATATTGCATGGTCATCGGGTCTCGCGATCAAAACATGCATGGAGTGTTGAGTCTTGTAGATTTTCCGACGACACATGCCTCTTATAGGTATAGTATTAATTCAATTTATTAATCTTCATTTTCCTTTGAATACTCGTCATATTTCTTGGTTGGAAAATGCATGAGGAGGGGGTAACTCAGTTGAGGATTTCCAATGGTTGGTTCCGACAACATGGGCTTGGGCTTGGGATTTAAATAATAAAGCTAAAATATGACCTTTATCCCGATTACATACTCCGATGACATATTAAATCATAATGTAATAAGGCTAAGCTTTAATTCCCTTATGGCTTAGTCTTGAGGCATTTAAAAATATTCATATAGTTTTAAAGGTGTTGAGGAGGAGAGGTAGAGATTCCATGCATGAAGATAAGAAGGATTTCCGTAAAATAGGGAGGTGTGTCTTAGTTGTTAATTTTTTTTTATGAGAATTATGATGAAGGAAATGTGAGGACCAATGGGGGAGGTGTTATGGGATATTACATTAGATTTTGGTGGATGAGAGAAAAATGAAAACATTAATTAAAAAAAAAAACTAAATAAAATTAAATTAATGAGAAAGTTTAAATGAATATGTACAATCTAGAAATGGGTAAAAGGNATATGAAAATAAAAAGTCAAATTTTTTTTTTTTTAGTTTTATCCGATGTAAGAAAAATAAAGATGTACATGTTACAACTTAGGTTTTATGTAAAACAAACCATTCAACTAATAGTTGTTCATGTAACACAAATGGTTTATTCATGTAAAAACGTATTTACCCCATGTAAAAATAAATATATAATGTGAATTAGTTTTCCCCTATGTAAAAATAAATATCTAAAATGATTAGAGGGAAAACCATGTGTAAATAAACCATGTGGTTTTTCCAAAACCAAGAATAAAATAGAAATAAATAAATAAAATGAAAAACAAAAAAATAAATAGTAAAATTAAAAATAAAATAAAAATATACACAAAAATAAAATAAAATAAAATACGAAAAATACAAATTAGAAAATTAGGTCAAATTAAACAAAATTCAAAGTTCCATGTCCCTCATAGTTCCATCGATTAAGTTAAGTTCCATGAGTTTGATCTCCTTTTATAAATGGGGAATGTTTTCTGAAAATTTTCTAAGTTAAAAAAAACAATTTATCTTATTAGTCCATGCCGAAGGAAATTGAGGACTCTAACAATCGATCCATCGTTGACCATGAATTACTTTACCCTTTGACCACAAATATATAATTATTTTCCAAAGTTGTACATAGGAATAACTAAATAGTTAATTTTTATAATATTTAAATTGTATTTTATTTAACAAGCTATTGGATAACAAATTCAAACTCTTATTGCCGAGCTTTGACACAATGCATTTTTCTCAATCTTGAATTGCCTAAATTGCCTATGTTTTGAGTCTATTATAACTTAATTACATCTGTTTGTGAGATCTTTAAATAAGCTCTGACATAAATGCATTTTTTCCAATCTTAGATAACCTTTACATAACCTAAGTTTATTGAAGGTATTTTTGAAAAGGACGACAATGCATTATATCAATTTTGCAGTTCATTAATAAATTCATGTGTATTGATTGGACAAATGTAAATTTCCATGTCGCCACGAACATGGACATCCTTAGCTCTCAAGCTCATTGCCTCTTCTTCATTTATGCAGCCCACCGCCTCTTCTTAATTAATGCAACCTATCGCCTACACTGACTACACCGCCTTCTTTGAAGGCACCACACAACACTTCCCTCACCGCCACAAATTTTATCTTGAATTTTGTTGAAGTTTTTTTTGTTGTAACTCTCCTAGATGCTTTTGTCCCATTAATTTTGTTGAAGGATTTTTGTTGTAACTCTCCTATATGCTTATGTCCCTAAGATGTGTATGACCTTCCTAACTAGTTGGGTGAGATACCTGCTATGCTTCTCAAAGAGGAAGCACACAAGTCCCTACTACATAGTGGATAATGTTATTTGATGGATCACGACCTTTCTAACTTTCTTGGTGAAAGAGAAGCAACTACAAGCTATGTTTTTCATAGCAGATGGATAGTGGATAATGATCTTTGAGGTCTGAATTCATTCATCTCTTGCCCATTTTTCCCATTACAAGTCACTTTAGCATATACATGCAATTTTTTTTTACACAGGTCACTTTAGCATATACCTACAAAATTTACACAATTTACACATGGAATAGTTTGTTAGAATCTATGATAAAAATATATGCTTTAGTTTCATTGTTTTTGTAATACAAAGTAGGCCACCAATACAAAGTACCATTTCAAAGGATGAAAAATCAGTGGGATAACCCCCATGGATATAGTATCAAGGGCCACATACTTGGGATAACCCCCATGGATATAGCAGCAAGGGCCACATACCCAAATCCGACCACCCACACATATAGGTATTGTCCTTCATAAACATCTCCTTCTGTCGCTGCTCATCATAGGGAATTGTTGCATCCACTGGTGGCTCATTTCGATCACTGGTTAGCATTGGAAGACCATTTAGATTCATATTTTTCTTCCATTCACTATACATAGTGGTCACAGTGATGTACAAGATTTTTACAAAATTGTATAGTCCATTGCCCAATAAGAGAGCAATAGACACAAAGACCTTGTAACCTTGGAGGCCTTGTTTACGTGTACCCCGGTCTCCTTTGCAGTTATGTATGAGAGGCCACATGAGACCCCAAGAGGTGACTGCTCTGAACAAAATGGGAAAATTAAAACACATATGCCATGCTGAAGTCGAAGTAAAATCTGAAATATACATATTTAGGTTAAGATCATTATAACCTAGTTATAATAGTTGTAGTTTATTCTGGACCTTTTGTTCATTTCCCCAGATCTGAGTCAACTCTCATATTAAATCTTTCAATGTAAATATACAATTGAAAAAGACATACAACCCAAATACATACCTTTGATCCGAAGCTTTTAATCCAAAAGTAGGAAACTGTAAAAAACCACAATCATTGCCAACTATGAAAAACCACTGGAAAAAATCTGACAGAAAATTGAATGTAAAATATTTTCGAATAGCTCTAACTTCTTGCAATATTTAGGGGTAATCCAATATTAATAGCTGCGAAAAACCACTGGAAAAAATATTGGAGAAAACTTAATGTAAAATATTTTCGAAGAGCTCTAACTTCTTTCTTGCAATATTTAGGGGTAATCCAATATTAATAGCAACACACTATAAAATAAGAAAATGATTGATATGTAAAGGTGAAGTAAACGATGAAATATATCAATTCATCAATTTCATACATATGTAAAACTTCCCTAGCTAAATATTTTTCCATTACATTAGCATTACCTAACTAGCTTGTCTCCCTGAGGAGTGTGGAATCCATTTATGAGAACCGTTGTTATTGTTTCACTTGGATAGGTGAGCTTGTAGTCTATCACCATTATTTGAAAATCATCCAAGAAAATTCATTATCTGAAAAATAAGCCGAAAATGAAATAAATTCCTAAATCGTCAATATCAAAACTACACTAGCTCTCACGATTCCAAATTTCCTTACCTTCAGAAGAGGCACCACGACTAATAGTTCTAGAGAACTCAGGTGAAAATAACACCAATAATCCAACTAAGACTTGGATCTTTGATATTGTCTCTAGTGTTCCAAAAATCATGTGTTCCTTCTTGTTCATAGATCTTTCTACTCATACTCAACAAGTATGAGCCAAATTCCCCCTGCCATTATAAGCAATTCAAAAAACCAAAATCGCATAATAATTCATAGTAAAAAAATTTAGATTGATTCGTACATACCACTAAATGCAATACCATAACAAGCCATCACATATGTTTGAATCATTGTATTCTCTTGTCTGGTGAAAGGAGTCTTCAATAACCCTAACTTGTAGAGGAATTCGGTCCATGTTTTGATGAAAAAGAATACCAACAATCTGGAAAAAAAATTGAGAGAAGGAATGATTCTGATGGTGAGATTCAATTTCATAACAATTATATAAAACATAATACCAAACAATTTGCTCACAATCATTGCTTTGAATGTGATATGTTCCCACCAGGGAGGCACCTTCTTGTTTTCGAAGATATTCTCTATGCTTAGTTGTTTCTTCTCTATCTGACTCATTGTTCCATCCTTGTCTTACCAAGCATTGCCAAAGTTGAATTCTTCTTAGTTCTTCACATGATGAGCTCGTTTTACAAGCCCTTCATTGTCTCGACCATGACCATGATCCTGACCCTCCTCTACCTCTAGGGATATTCTTTCAGATCTAAATTGATGCATCTCGACACCACATAACTGAGAACAAGACGAAACCAATAAACTCTTATTCATATTTATTCCTTCTATCGCGTGTCAAATTAGCCTTTTCTTGACTAGCCCCTTTTCAATCCCATGACGTCAATGTATTTTGACCAGAAGGGATACCGACTCTTGAGGATTACCATGGATTCTATGAAATGCCACACAACAAAGATCTCCATTCTCATTGGAAGGAAGAAAAGAAATATATAGATTCAAAAGATGGCCAGTGGGCCTGCATCTCTCTCCATTGGGACTAAATGTATGAACATAATTCACCATATTAATAAACCGAGGATGAGCAATCCATGTTTCTCCACATGGTTAATCTATGACCAAAGCGTACTTGCCTCTTCAATGATGAGCTGACATCCATCCAACCATTCTAAGTAAACACCAAAAGAAGGGGGGCCTAGAGACTCCAACTCAAAATTGGAATTCATGCCATGCATTGTATACATACAAATGACGTATGTTCGGCCTAAAATAACTTGCACTTCAATGCACATGGGGAAGAAAGGTTCTTGTAATGGATACTACCTTGTAACATTTGAGGCTCGGACCAAGACCTCCTATGCTTTGGGAATGGTCATAGATTGTCATATTTGTGTGTTGTGCATAGTAGCTGTGAGCAATTCTCAATTGCATGCTTTTTCAAGTTTAGAGAAACAAACATATATCTCTGACCATCTCAGTAACTCCAAGCCAAATGCAATACATGCATTACTACCAAATATCTTTTATGCACAGTTCACAATGAGAGTCCAAATGTTATGACGTAATGGACAGTTGGGATGACAAGCACATACTCGTCATGCTATGTGTACCCTTCAACCGCCCTTAATACTCGACACTTGTTAACTTTAAGTCCCCACAACTTCCTTTGGCAGTTCTTAATACCGGAAAAAGACACTTGTTAAATTTAACTTCCCACATGTATTTGTCTTTCATGTATTCTCTTAATCTAGTAAGCTAATTCGATGACAATTGGCTACATTCATGCATATTCATGGAAATAGACACTATAGCATTGGATATCATGATTATTAAATTCTATGAGCTATAATCATTGGATTGCACTAGAAATTTTTACCGGCCAGAGTCCATGCCCACCATACAGGTTATTAACAGACCTAGCCGCAGTCCATGCCCACCATGTCGATTATTATCAGACCCAGATGAAGTGAACTGCCCCTCTGGAATGTAATACGCATCCTGAAGGCAACCCAAGGTGTAATATTCTCCTCATGTTGTACATTTATGGGTGAAAGCCTAAAAAAATTGAAACCAAAATATAATATAGTAGGGCATTGTTTGTATCAGTGTAAACCCTTAGTTCGTCTTAATTTCAAGTTCAATCTAGGAGTTGTGTATTACTATGATCTGTCTAGCCAACCTATGTTATTGGTGGTATAGGTATTCTTTAACATCAAAATCAAAGGTAGTTGGACCATTTCAGGCCTGAGAGGAACATTATGATCTTGAACTGGGCTGTTTCACATGATTTGGAGAGATGCGTGCTACTCTAAAGCCTTTATTATGTAATTTATGGTAATTAGTAGCGTCTTGCATTTGAATGTTGATTAGAATGGCTTGGGTTATGTAACCTAGTCTTTCTCATGTGAAATCGGTGCTTCCACTCATATAATTCTTGTTAAAATCGATGCTTGTACAATGAAAGTTGCATCCTCCTTAAAATCACATCAAGAGATAACACTGAGCACACCTGCTAATTTTGATTTGACTCGAGCTCTGAATCACTTGGGTCTTGCACAACACAGTGCACACTGCACACTTATGGTTTGACTTATGGCATGTGCTTGTTCTTCATAGTGGCACACTTGCATAGTTTTTTTCTGTTATGAGTAGTGTATGCAGATAACTTCTGGGAATATGCGATTTATTTTTTATAATTAGTTTTTTAGGATGAGACAAATAGCTGTGATGTAATCTTAATATTCCAACTTGAAGCTGGAACAATGAGACACATATCTCTGTTGTAGTCCTCCTATGTCAATGCATTAAAGAAATATTTTTTCTAAGTTTTGTATATAATCATCACTAGTATATCATCAAACAATTCTAGGCATTGTCATATCATAAATAATATTTGGAATGTCGTAAATAATTGTCACAGGTATATATATATATATANACTGATACATCATTCTTTTTTCTATGGTAAAACAAATGTTCTCTAGAGCTCTGTTGTTGTTTCACCTGCCCAGTGCTAGTTACTAAGGTATCAGTTGCAAGTAGCTCTTCTTATTGTTCTTGGTTTCATTTTCTTAGTTTGCATCTCTCTCTCTCTCTCTCTCTCTCTCTCTCTCTCTCTCTCTCTCTCTCTCTCTATATATATATATATATATATATATATTATAAAAAGTAGCTTTTATTTGTGATAATTTGGGTGCATAGGTCATTCAATATTTCTGATTATTATTGTTCAAGTGTACATTTTAAGAGTTATTTTGGTACTGACAAACATAATGGAACTAGACTTTTTGAAGCATTTCCTATTATAATTTATAGGCAACCAGTAAGGTTGATCCAAGATCTGAGGTGAGTAATATCTTCTCAAACATTGAAAATCAGACATCCTTTAGTTCGAGAACATATGACTTTAACTCAAACTATTGTTATGCGGCATCACCTTTTATTCTTCTCCAGTGGATATATTCTTCATTTACTTTATATACCGGTTGGAACGAATATGTACGGATGTTCTAGCAGATTCAGGTGCATATCCAGTGGTGGAGTCCCTAGTTCCAAGCGTGGATACAGGTTCAGATGTGGGTAAACTCAGTCAAATACCTCGGTTGTGGGTGGGATAAATAGCTCTGGTTAAACGATAGCTTGAAATAGGGAGCTCGCCTTGTTATCTTATCGATACTATCCTTTATCTTACAGTAGCAAGTGTTGTTACCTTGTGACTTTTTGATATGACTACTCTTGTTGTAGGTTTCATGGTTATATTTGGTCTGGTTTTTTGTTATTTTGGACTTATAGCTCTGATCCCCTATAATAGGGGCGAACCTGTGAAAGAGGGTCAGATCTATGGAATTGCCTCTATAGTAGAGGTTATTCCTTCTCTTTCCAGACAATTTTTGTTTGGTGTAAACTATTTTATGACAATGGTGAAGGTTGATTTTCTTTTAGTGATTGAGCTGGGGGTTTTCCCTTTATTGTGTGGATGGTGGTTGGATGTTTGTACTATTAGTATGGTTGGAACAACAATTGCTCCCAGGTTAGAGATCGAACTAGGCACTCTTTTTTGATCGCAACATTGATGTACATAACTCAAACCATTCTCCATTCAAATCAACATGCAAAAAAACCTTTTTCAGCAAGGAAGTCGCCACTGTAATGACACTTGTTTTCAAAAAATTTCATAACCTTTTAGGATGATTGTGCCAACCCTATTTTAAGACATGAAAGAAATTTTTATTCAAACCTCCTCCTTCAATAACCTTATAAAAATAACATATTCTCCTAAGTCATTGACCCCTATATTTATGTTTCCAAAAAACCTTTCCCTTTTTTAAATGTCATCCGGTCTTTGACATGGTGTCTTTCTTTTCTAGCATATCCACATTGATGGGTCAATGGTTAGAGAGGGCCCCTTTTAAGATGAAGTATTCAACTTTAAAGATTTTGTGCTTCCAGTCTTTCCAAATTGGAAACTTGTCTTTTTTTATACGATGTCTTCATTTTAATGTGGGTAAATGGTTAGAGAAGACCTCTTTTAAGATGAAGTATTCAACTTTAAATATTTTGTGTATCCTTTTATTCTTCTCGATGTAATTCATATTCATCCTAATATCTAATAGAAAATGATATCTCATGAAAGCATTTAATTTATTGATGTAAATATCTAATAAAGAATGATTATCTAATGAAAGCATTTAAAATTTTAATTTATCGATAAGAATGAAAGCATTTAAAATTTTAATTTATTGATTTAAATATCTAATAAAGAATGATATCGATATAATTCATATTCATCTTAATATTTAATAGAAAATGATATCTAATAAAAGCATTTAATTTTTTATCTAAATATTTAATAAAAAATATATCTAATAAAAACATTTAAAATTTTAATTTATTGATTTAAATATCTACTAAATAATGATATCTAATGAAAACATTTAAAATATAAATTTCATATAATTCATATTCATTTTAATATCTAATAGAAAATGATATCTAATGAAAACATTTAATTTATTGATCTCAATATCTAATAAAGAATGATATATAAATTTCATATAATTCATATTCATTTTAATATCTAATAGAAAATGATATCTAATGAAAACATTTAATTTATTAATGTAAATATCTAATAAAGAATGATATCTAATGAAAGCATTTAAAATTTAAATTTTATATCACCTTTTTTCTCGTGATTCTTGGAACATGGTTAAATTCCATAATTCAAGGTCGGTTCAAGACATGTTATCCTTCTTTAAAATTAAATTCCAACAAATGGGTTTTGGTAGTGCTAGATTCAGCCCATACACATTGGTTCTAGGGAACACACGATTCTAAGATTTTGGAAAACAATAGTAGTAATGATCTACAATCTTTATATATATATATATATATATATATATATATATATATATATATATATATATATATATATTATTTTTTTCATATTTTATCGAACACATTTTATTTGTAAAAAAAAACACTTAATACAATGACTTCATCTTTGTTATTATTATAAAAAAAGGGAAAGAATGTAAATCTATTTCTCTTAAAAAAAAATACAACAAGTTGTTAATAAAAATACAATTTTTTACTTTTAACATTTTTTTTTACAGTTTTATAAATTAATATTTAAAAAATTAAATTTAATATAAAAAACTTAAATATTATTTTAACTAAATATTTGTCTTTTTGAGTGGGTCTAATGATTAAGAATATGTGTTTTCTTCTAAGAGGTCACAAGTTCAAATTCGAGAGGGTAGAATATGTATATCTCCGTAGATTTTACGAGTTAAATCATTGGATAAAAAAATCCTTTATCCCATAAACAAGAAAATCTCATGCACCAATTTGATGTCCGACATAGCCATGACCTTAACATATCATTCCCACATAAACTTTTCCATAACTCCTTTTTTAAAACATTATAAAGACAAACTATGAAATAGATAGATGTATTTTATGAACATAATAATGCAGGAATCATGCGAAAAAATGGACAATCTCTCCACTCACTCATTGTGAAAAGATGTCCATTCACATTCTAAAAAAGATAAATGTCCAAGTTGGGCTCTCAAAGTGTATGTAGGCAAACCAGAAAAATATATTTATATGTGTGGAGCAGAGCTTTATGATATAGCCCCCTACTATATATGTGAAGCCAATCTTTACTATATATGTGAGGCCAATCTTTACGATATAGCCCCATACTATTCACCATGTGCATACTATATATGTGAGGCCACTCTTTATGATATAGCCCCATACTATTCAACGTGTGCATTAGTTTGATATAATGTTGTTACGCTCTAGTGTGCCAACTATATTTGATGGGCAAAAGAACCCTTAGCTAGATAAAACTAACATTGCTTATACATAACGTTAGCATGTTTTTGTTCAATTTATCCCTTCGTTCCAAGGGCTATAATGATTCCCAATTATCATACGAATTGAAGGGTATATTTCTTCATCAATGTTAGTTGGCATTTTATTTTTACTTTTAATTTATTTTTCTTACACATATTTCTCAAAAAGGTTAGTAGGCAAAGAAACAAACATAAGACATAAGATACTTTAAAGAAATGATGTTAACATTTTCCTTGATGTAGTGTTTTTTTTGTTTAAATTCCAAATCTTTAATAAAATATGCAACCCTTATTATATGTTGTTTCTCCTCAACACCTTACCATGAAGTGGTTTTACAATTTCGCTCTATGCTCCCCCCATAAGGATTTTGGAGAATCTTGGAGAATCTTATCATATGTTGTTTCTCCTCAACACCTTACCATGAAGTGGCTTTACAATTTCGCTCTTTGCTTTGCCCCCCATAAGGATTTTGGAGAATCTTAGTATACTTGGCACAATGCTTTGGGTAGGAAGTCACCCTACATCTAAAGCAACATGTTAATGGTCTAGTTTTTTCTTATAAACTTTGATCAATACCTCAATCCATATTGGTTCATATAAACTATTTGTAAAGTCCACTTCAACTCACAACCTAGTGTATGTTTTAATATGTCTTTTAAGGATTTCATAGGAGTGAAAGTGAAATTTCTCAAAACATTCCCAATGAAGCTCAATTAGTTAGGTTCCCATCAATGTAAGGGTAAGTTTCAAAGCTTAACTTACATTAGAGTTGGATTTAAAGTATCTATGATGGGATTAAAGGAGGGAAATCGAGGTTTCATGTATAACTGACTTATTCCATAAACCAAGGCCCATGATGGAGAATGTGATCATGCTCTTCAACAAAATTAAACTCCACTATGAAGAACCCATGAGCACAAGGGTAAGTGAGAGCTTCCTCCCAAACAAGGGGTTTCCAAACCTATGAAATTCATTACGCATATTGAAAAATCATGACTAGAACCCATTAAAACAACATAACTTTGTGACCTAGATAATTTTTTTATTGATTTATGGCTTCTTAACCAAGAGAGTAAGAGCTTCTTACCTAAGAGCTTCAATTAGTGAGAGCTTCTTACCCAAGAGAGTAAGAAGAAGTATGGTGGTCTTTTGAATGATGAAATATTTAGTGGGATAAGAGATTTTTCATTACCAACAGTAACTAAAACTTGCCTTCAACGATTTTCCGAATTTCAAGCTACATGAGTAAAAACTCTTTCTTTGGAGGATGGAGAGTGAGGGGAAGTATATTCTCCTGTGTGTGATTGAGAACAAGGCAACACAACTCCAATAGTGAACTCCTTTGAGTTCAAGACTATCATTATATTTGAAGGATTTTCCCCTATCCATTACTAAGAGCCTTTTAGAAGCATAGAACAAGCATGGCCTTTACTAGTAGGGTTTGCCTATGGAGAAAGCTTGAGGGATGCCATGAGAATAAACAAAGAAAGGTAGATGATGGCTTGGGAACATCCTTAGCCTAAGATTCAAAGTAGGTTGAAAGCGTCATTAATGTTACTTAGGTACATTTAATCATGTGATTTATCTTTTGGAAATAATTTTCTTCTATTTTTTTAGTCTAATGCATTCATTTTTTCAAAAGAAAACCCATCTTTTTATGGGCAATGAAACTAGAAATAAGGTTGACTTTCCCTCATGAACTTAACTGAATAATAAGGTTTGATGGTATCTTTCCAAACCCATACAACAATCTATCCAAAGACTACATCCACAATATTCATAATAATCAATAGGCACATCTGACAAACCCGAGCATGCCCACTAAGATTCGAACCTCGGTCATTCCCACAGCAATTGTTCCAAGTTGTTGTTAGAGCATAGCCCAACAAACAAGTGTAATGCATTCATATACAATAATACATAATGTTTTAGTGATTATTTCTGCAATTTTTGGTGTCATTCCTTATGGGTCATCTGTGACATGTGGTTTTTATCTATGTGATGTTTTTTTTTTTATGATAACAATTAACTTTGCATTCGACAAAAAATCATTGAGAAGTTGTGTAGCGATGTAATACAATCCTTAAAACGGGCTATTACCTAGATGTAAAAACTACTTTTGTCCAAAAAACTTGACTACTACTTATCCTTACTATTAAGTGAAATACTTGGCAAGCATAATTTTGAATAAATTGTCACGGAAGAAGCTTGACTTGAAAATACATTACATAATTCAAACAAAACTAAAAGGTAGGCCCATGAAGGGTGTCTTCGGGGACCTATACTTCTTGCTTGATGTCCTCATAGTTCATGGTCCTAGCTGAATGGTCCTATGGGTGTATTTTTCCCCAACAACATCCAAATCCATCTTGGGGCAAGTCATGGCATTCAAGCTTTCATCCTTTGAGGCCATACTGGTAGAGAATTTTGAAACAAAGGGGGTTTTAGATATCACCTTGTTGTGCTAGATTTACACAAAATCCAATATCTCATGCTCCAACTTCCAAAGTTTTCTGAATTGAACCACTACTTCAATAACAAAATGCTCATTCCTAATATTCCACCATAAATTTTCCTTCCAAGTCTCTGTGTTATTTGCGCCATTAAAGGCTAGTTAATGCCCAATTGTTGTTCTTCTATTAACCCATGATTGCATCTCTTAATACTATGGAAAATTTTAGGGAATTCACACATAACACATATGTTACCTTTGTGATGCACCATTATTTGAAGGAGAAGAGGAGGAAACCAAAACATGGTTTTCCAAAAAACTACCTTAGTCATATTACACCCAAATGAATACTGGTTTCTACATAAGATTTGAGAAATAACACCAATGTAAACACTTGAGCACCAATCATCACGACAAATGGGGGTTCGAAGAAAGGGAAAAAGATTGAACTCATGCAAAATCATTTTTTTTAAGTAAGAAATTGGAATTACCTTCTTAAAACATGTGAGTTTACATACACAATTTTCTTAGGCTTGGGTTTCCAACATTGGAAACCAACCCAATCCCAAGCTTCCTTGGAGGAGCCCCCCCAAAAAATATACAGATTGTCTATAATTTTTCTCAATTGATAGAAAATTGTTAATAAAGCTATAAACAACAAAACCAAGATGGAACCTGAAACTAAGACATCTGGACACATTACGATTCTTTGAGAGAATATTTTTCTTTAGATGGGAAGACCATGTGTCATGACGAAAACATAATGGGTAGGTATGGATTAATTTCAATTGAATGTTCCATTTTGTCAACTTGTTGGGGATTTTTCAGATGTGAACAAAGATCCAATAGCATGGTAACATTCTTATCAATATGCTCCACTTTGTAATTTTATTCTGCGACTTCGCTTCTAACCTAAAAAAGGAGATTCATGTGAGCATCCCCCTGATGAGACTCCTTGGCCATTGCATAGGAGTGTTCTTACACATAGGAGTTAAAAGGTGGGGAGGGAGGGAGGTCATCCTCCATGTGCTTATCTTCTGCAAAATATTTATCAAGTGACAAAGGTGGATCCATAGTTGGTTAGTTGCTGAAATTTCTCAAGAGGATTACCTCACCTGTATCCAGAGCAATGTCTTCCTCCCATTCAATTAGGCATCCCCAAGATAATTCGTCCTATGAGGTGGGTTGTAATTCAATCTTCTCCTCTTGATTTCCCTTTCTGTTATGCAAAACGATAGTCCATGAGGTAAAGTTCTTCCTTCCCTACCCAAATCTCCAATTGATTTCTCATGATTGACCTGTTGGGATCCCCTTCGCCAAGAATCTCCCCTACCTCTGTGAGCTCTCCCTCTTCCCCAAAGACAAGGAATTAAGAGGGGAAAAAATCATAGAAATTTGGGTGAGGGGTCCACAATTATTGCCTCAAACCACTAGCATAAGTGTGGAACATTATGTTCCTAAAAAATGACTACAATAAGAAACATTTATCTACATCTTGTCGTTTCCATCCTAGAGAGAGTGAGCATTAAAGTCATAGATTGCATGATAAATGTTTGAATGACCTGAACGTTAATTCCCTTTGTGTTTCATGTTCTTGTCCCTGTAACCACATGATCCAGACACCGAAACAAGATTGAGAATTGGATACAAAGGATATACATAAGGTCATCCTCGCAGCCACCTAGGGGATTGGGTAGCCAAGTGGTAGGTTCCTCAATTCCCGAGTGGACTTTAATTAATCATACACTGACACCCCATTTGGGGGTGTGTCTTCCTATAGATCCAACTTCATGCATTCCAATACCAAAGGGTACACAGGTCTTTGATCACTCCCACAACTTAGATCTTGTTCCCGTCTGTTCACCCAGTCATTGGCTAGTTTGGCCAAGATTTTTCCGGCTTCACATCAAATATGAGAAGGAATCAATATTAGATTCTGGAGAAACAAATATTGCAAGAATTCAATATTACTAAGGAGCCTCCAGCTGGGGAAAATCCTGGCAAGCTCCAAGCTAGTGTTAATCTTGGAAAACAAAGCCAAGATGATTTGGAAGACTCCTTCAACAATGAGTTGTTGAATTCCAAGCTATGAGGTAGCCTAAATGCCATAAATGAGTGCCCAAATCTTGGATGAATTGTTTGAGTCTTGAAAAAGGTTTCATGTAAGGATGTGGTGCACTAGACCCTAATCATTATGGATGAAAACACCAAAACTTGTCGACCCTAGATTTCCGTAGGAAGATCCATCAAAATTTAGTTTGAAAAATCCATGAGGAGGGTGCATCCATATATCTGTAGTTTTGACCAAGGGGATGCGTGAGGGTGTTGGATCAAGTTTTGAAGCTACGAAAATGTTCTATTTGAACAAAATGAGCCTTTCCTCTTGGTCACATGTCAAGTCTTCAATAGACCATTTTTTTCTTGATTGTTTCCGAGATATTTCCTTGTATTTTGTGCTAGATATTGTTTCAAGGAAGCTGATATAAGAGGAAGATTCTTCTGTTTCACTCTTTCCAAATATTATACATTAGAAACCCTAGTAGAAGCTTCCATATATGATTTAACACCGATTTTTTGAAAGAAGAGGTTATCCAATTGTTAATCGTATTGACGATGTTATCCCTGTGTCAATCACATGTGAACATAACTTGACCATCTAGGTCCCAAATATTGGAGCTGTAATGGAACTGGTTTAGTAGGTTCTCCATGATTACTTCATTCTATAGACAAGGGGATAGGTTGAAGGCCCAATGAATCCCCTCTTCCATATATTTTCCCAAGTTAAAATGCACTTGTGGGAAACTAGCCAAAGGAAGGTGCTGACTTTGGGCCATTGATTAGCTTGCCAAATGTTGTTCCAAATGTTCTCCTTTGGAAACAGATGGAAGAGGGCCTTCATTCCATAAGCCTCCTTAATGTTAAAGACCCCTTTTGATGAGTGTCCCCATTGAAGGATGTCTAGGTCGTGCTTTATCTTAATTATTTGCATCACTACTTGCTCTTGCCACTGCCCTGGATCTGTATCCTTAGGAATCCGAAGGTTTCACTGAGTGAGTTTCCATTCCCTCCATGTTGAGGAGGAAGGATAATTTCTCCACACATCGACTACAAAGAGAGGTCGATATTGCCCCATTCATTCTTGGAGGTTTTCCAACTGGTCCAAATGTTACATCGGTCGTATTTGTTGCCACACGTCTGACCAAAAAATGGCCTCCTTTCCATCCCTGATTTCTCAAAAGGCATGCTCCTATCCTAGGCATAAGTTTTTCCAGGATGCAATCCAAATAGGGGAGCCTTTTCTCTATTCATTCCATATGATCAACTGATCTTCTTCCACTTCACGCGTATATTTTTTTCTCCACAACCTATTCCACAAGTCTCTTGAATTTTTGATCCACCTCCACCAAATCCCCCCCCCCCATGACCTCATTCAAAAAATTATGATCCCTTAGCCTGATTCCACCAAAAGTTTTTTTCTTGCAGAGATCCTCCCATTTAATTAAATCCCATTTTCATCCTTCTTTAGTGCTCTTTCCAAAGAATTTCCTTTGAATGTTTCTAATATATTTTAGCACATATTTGGTGACTGCCAAGATAGAGAAGATGTAAATTAGGATGGCTTTCAAGACAGATTTCAAAATAACTAGGTGTCCTGCTAGATTCAAAGTATGGAAAGTCCAGGAATTGAGGCGCTTGTCAAGGGAAGTAAGAAAACTCTCCCAGGAGCTGTTGCAAAGGGAAATTTCGATGAGGGGAGTGCCTAAGTATTTGGATAGAAGGGAGCTCCTGTTAAAACCAAAAATACGAGTGATGAAGACTTGAATGGCTTAGGGGGTATTGGAGAAAAATATCTAGGATTTGTCATTGTTTATGAAGGTCCTTGAGGTTTCACTAAAATTTGTAAGGATGAAAAGGATACATCGTGATTCTCTAGTAGTGGGGAATCCCATCATCATAATGTCATCAAAAAATTGATTGTTTGAGATAGGAGGATGCAAGATATGTAAGGAGCTGACTTTAAGTGAGCCATCATTGATTAGATCCTTGGTGTAGTAGTTAAGTCCTTTATCCATTATAATGAAAAGGAAAGAGGAAAGCAGATCCCCTTGGAGAATTCCTCTGGAAGGGGGAAAAGGGAGAGAGGGAACCCCATTGATAAGAATGGAGAAGAAACCTAAAAGGAGGTTAGGTTCATGATCCAATTGACCTAGGTTTCATTAAAACCAAAATCTACGAGGAGTGATCACATGTATTTCCAACTTATTTTATCAAAGGATTTAAAAAGATTCAATTTGATAAGCATACCAAGAGTGTCAGAAGACTTAAGGGGGTGTATGACCTCATGTGCGAGGATAAAAATATCCATGATTTGATGACCTTATACAAAGTCTGATTGTTCCTATGAGGTAATAACAAGAATTAGGAGTTTGAGTCAAAGTGCAAATACCTTTGTTAGAATATTGTAGATGACATTACATAAATCAATCAGGTGGAACTGCTTCATATGAAAAACATAATCCTTTTTAGGGACTAGCATGAGAAAGGTTGGATCGAAAGTGGGAAGTGCACTTTGAGTTTGATGGAATTCCTCTATGAGTTGTCGTACCTCTTCTCGAACCAAGTTCCTACAATGATGGAATAAATATGTGGTGAATCCATCCGACCATAGGGACTTTCCAGTTGGAATGTATTTGATTTCTTGATCAAGATCCTCTAGCATTATTGGTATTAAGGGTCATGCATTCTGATCGGCCGAGATCAAGGAGGAGATATGCTTTGTTATTTTAGTAATGGCTTGGGATCTATCTAGAAAAGGCTCCAACAATATATCCTAGTAGTAGCTAACTAATTCTTGCTCTATACCAAGATGATCCATAATTGGATGCCCCTGAGAATATTCAATCTTTGTGATATGATTAATATGCCTTCTTTGAATCATGGAATGATAAAATAATTTAGAATTCTTTTCACCCACTTTAAGCCACTGTAATCTGTATTTTTTCCTCCGGAGAGTTTCTTCTTGAGCATACATATCTTCCAATTGTTTCTTGATGTGTGTCTCCTCCTCTTTCAGTTGATCCGAGCATCCCTGGATGATGATTTATTTTTGTATTTCCTTCATCCTCTTTTCAATATCCCTTTGGGCCTAAAAGATATTCCCAAATACATTTTTATTCCATTATTTGATATGTTGCTTAATTTTTTTTAGTTTTTGCTAGAATTGATACATCTGAGTTCCATACAGAATGGTTTATAATTCCCACCAATGTTGAACATTTTCCTAGAAATCAAGGTGATACAACCAAAATTTTCGAAAACGAAATAGTTTGTGGCATGGGGATCCCACAACATCTACCCATAGTGTTGGATTACTGAGAGGGGGGGTGAATCGGTAATAGAGAAATCTAATCCTTTTTAAATATATAATCCAAGTCTTATATCAATGTAGCATTATCATCCAATAACTCCAGAGTAAATAAGAAATGAACAAATGAACAATCATACACATACACAGTACACCATTGTTTTACGTGGAAACCCAAAGCGGGAGAAAACCATAGAATGTTTTTTTTTATATGTCTTGAAGAATTAAATTCATTGGAAGCTCTTTGTTTTCCAGTTGCAACTGGAAGGAGGCTCCAACCCCCTTGTTTCTCAGGATACAACTTGAAGGAATCTCCAACTCCCCTATTCTTTGGCTACAACCAGAAGGAGGCTACAACCCCCTATGTTCTCCGGCTACAATCAGAAGGTGGCTACAACCACCTGTCCTTGCCCCGTCCAACCACCCTGAAGTAGAATTAGAATGATGAAACCATTATCACATTATCACTGTGAGATATACCGCTGTTAACATGTATGAATAAACCTGAACCATTCATCAACCATGCATCAACTTGTAATCAATCTGTACCATAAACAAGTGCATCAACCATGCACCAACCTGTACCAAACAACCTATAATCAACTTGTACCATAAAAAAGTGCATCCGACCATGTACCAGGTATGTACCAATCATGTGTCAACTACTCATCAACTATGACTCATCAATATGTACCAACATCATCAACTATACACCTCATGTATGTGCCAACTCATCAACTACTTGTCTCAACCATGTACCCAACATGTACCTTAACCAAAATACCTCATCAATTTCATCATCTAAATATGATTTGTAACTATGTAATATACCTAGTGTATATGATCACATACCTGAAAACATTCCTTAAATTTCACAACAAGAGCCTAGCATTTTCATCAAACATTTCTTTAGTCTCACATGACTAGTTTGGGATTAGTCAACAACCCTAACTTGAAATAATCATAATTATGTAGCTGTAATGAATAAAGATATGAAAATATTACACAATTTTCTTCATTTTTTTTAATGCAATTCCTCCAGGTGTCACTACTTCGAACCTTTCAAAAAAGGAGTTATAGCAAAAATGACATACCTTGTTGAATTCTGGTTTATTCTAGAGAGCGACCTTGTAGAGCGTGCCCCGCACGAAATATTTGTTGAATGGATATGAAAATGTTACAAAGAATACTAAAGACTATACTCTAACCAATACATTTGTTATTACTAAATTTGGATATGTTATGAATAAGTTATGACGTTTTTACCTGAAACACCTGTTTTAGACTAATTTCAAGACTAGCCACAAACGCCATTTTCCACGGAGTGTGACTCCAAAAATACAACGACCCACAAGATGAATTTTTTACCATAGATACTTGGATATGTTTCCTCAATGGACTATCAATTTCATGGTCTGAATCATTCTATAAAAAAATTTATTGCAAAAATGGTGAGATGACCTATAAATAACATACCTTAGAAAGCATCATCAAAATAATTTATCCTCCCTTGAATTCCGGCCTTATTTTCTTCACCTTCTCTCTGAAATTCGACTTAGACATCCTTTGGTTACCTCATTCACCTATATATATTAAATATTCTCAAGTGTGATGTAAAATGAGAGAGTATTTCTTCTTAGTTATACTCTCCAAGTAGCTTCCTTAAAAACATCTTCTAGGTCACTTTGCCCACTTTCCTCATTTTAGGGTTAAACCACTTCTAATTTATCCATTATAATTATTATTTAAATAATTTATTTTGTATTCAATTTGAATTATACTACACTCATTACTTCAATTTATTATTTACCTTCTAAAACTCTTAAACCACTTTGACTACTTTGACCTTTTGGGGCTTCTCAATGACATATGAGGGTCTTCCAACTTCGTAAGGCCATAACTCTCAAACCATGAGGAGTTATGTAATGTTCCACATACCACCAGAAATGGCATGACATGTAATATCCTTATAGAATCGTATTACATGCAAATATATCAAAACCATACCATTATCCATCAAACAATCTTGGGTCCATTACCCAAACCCGGGTTCTCCAACTTCTCATGGCCATAACTCTCTAACTGTGAGGAGTTATGTGACGTTCCACATACCACCAAAAATGGAATGACAAGAACTATCCATATATGATAGTTTCACTGAAAAATTCATTGACCTTCATCTCATTATTCCAAAAATAAGCATGGGTTCTCTAACCATACTTCTAGGATAACTCAATCCGCAAAGCGTCTTCTTGCAAGGGATTTCACCATAAGGGGGCCACTTTGGAGTTCATCCATTTGTACTTATTATCAACCATGAAAAGAAAATAATGAGTCATCTTTACATCAAACAAAATTGGTTCCATTACCCAAACCTTTGTGCTACTGGGCTTTCTTCAAGGGTTGACATCAATGAAAACCAACCTTAATCAACAATCTCCCCCTTTGGCATTGACGGAAACACTCTAATGAAAAACTAAAATTATGTCATGAAATATTGAAGTCATATCACTCATGATGCCCTCGAAAACATGCCTCTGTCCTCTGCATCTCTGTGACCATTTCTCCCCCTGGAACCATGCCTATGTCCTCTACATCTAATGAATCTCTCCCCCTTTTTCATCAATGGCAAAGGTATCTTTCCATCCGGGGCTTCTCCCCCTGACTGAACTGTCCTCTTTATGGTGCTTCCTCATGTACATCTAATACATATAAGATAAGCATTCAAAAGAATTCATTTTGTAATAGAAATAACTCTGAGTCTCTGACAAAGATACTCAAAGGCTTCCCATGGAAGTGGGTTTGTAAAGATGTATTCTGCTTTTTCTTTTGTGCCCACATACTCAACTCTGATGTTCTTTAATGCAATTTGTTCCTGTAGAAAGTGATACTTGATTGGAATGTGCTTTGTCTTGGAGTGCATCACCGGGTTCTTTGATATACTGATGGCACTTGTATTATCATAATAGATTGGAATGGGCTCATCATACTCAACCTGTATATCTTTCAAAGTTTGTTTCACCTAAAGAACCTATGTACAACATGCTTCTACTGAAATACACTCTGCCTCTGTTGTATATAGATATACTGATGATTGTTTCTTGCTTATCCATGATACTAAACACTCACCCAAGTAGAACGCTGCTCCACTGGTGCTTCGTCGGTCATCAATACAACCTGCCCAATATGCATCTGTGTAGGTAATCAGAGATAGATCCTTTCCTTTTGGATACCATAATCCAAACTGTTTTGTTCCTTTGAGATATCTGAAAATTCTCTTCACTGCTAATACATGTGATTCCTTTGGTGTTGCTTGAAATCATGTCGCCTGTCCAATTGCCTGTATTACATCTGGTCTGGATGCTACCACATAAAGTAGGCTTCCAATCATTGACCTGTATTGCCTCTGATATGTAGACTTTGAATCATCATCTTTGCTTAACTTGCAACTGGTTTGCATGTGAGTGATAACTAGTTTGCAATCTTCCATTTCGAACCTCTTTAACATTTATCTGATATACTTGGTTTGAGAAATAAAAATTCCTTTATTGATTTGACGTATATGAAGTCCCAGAAAGAAGGATAGTTCTCTAAGTAAAGAAATTTCAAATTCATTCTGCATATCCTTTGCAAATTTTTGGCTTAACCTATCATCATCACTACCAAAAAAATATCATCAACATAAACTTCAATTAATAAAATATTACCTTGAATTACCTTAATATATAGGTTGTTGTCTGCACTTCCTTTTCTGAACCCTACCCGCTGTAGATATTTATCTAGTCTAGAGTACCATGCTCTAGGAGCCTGTTTTAGACCATACAAGGCCTTATTTAATTTGCACACATATTCTTCATTCTCTGACAACTGAAATCCTTCTGGTTCTTCAATGTAGACTTCTTCTTCAAGTTCCCCATTCAGAAAAGATGATTTTACGTCCATCTGATACACTTTAATATTTTTGGAGCATGCATAAGCTAAAAGCAATCGAATTGCTTCCATTCTGGCAACTGGGGCAAATGTCTCTTCAAAGTCGATTCCTATAATCTGTGCATATCCTTTACATACCAATCTATCTTTGTTCCTTGTAACCTATCCATCTTTGTTCAATTTATTCCTATATACCCACTTTGTGCCGATCACATTCTTATCCTTTGGTCTTGGAACCAATTCCCAAGTGTCATTTTTCTCTATTTGATCCAATTCTTCATCCATGGCCTTGTTTCAAAATTCATCCTTGTTGGCCTCTTCAAAATAGGTTGGTTGAATCGTAGATGTGAGTGCTAGGCATCTTTGTTTCCGATAATCTGATCTGAAGGACGATTCTTTTGTACTCGTCTGCTAGGTGTCTTTGGAGGCACCTGTTGAACTTGATCTTCTACTTTTGTCATATTCTCTTCATCTTCCTCTTCTATTTCCTTTACTTCTTCTGCTTCTTCTTCGAAAAGTTGTTCCATTGATTCATTTTCTTCTTCCTTTGATTCTGGTCTGCCTGTTTCATCAATTGTTACGTTGATGCTTTCTAAAACTTTGTTCAATCTCATATTGTAACACTTGTATGTTTTCCTTGTACTTGAGTAACCAACAAGTACTCCTTTGTCCGCACGAGAGTCAAACTTTCCCATTTTTCCATCTTCTCTTTTGATGTAGCATTTGCTTCCAAAAACTCTGAAGTGCTTCACATTTGCTGGTCTTCCTTTCCATATCTCGCAGCGATTTTTGTCAGTGTTGTTTTTGAGCATTACTCTATTTTGAATGTGAATTGTTGTATGTACTTCCTGTTTCCAAAATATATCTGTCAATTTGGAATCCATTAGCATTGTTCGATCCATTTCCTGTATTGTCTTGTTCTTTCTTTCAACAACTCTATTCTATTGAGGTGTCTTAGCAACGAAGAATTGCCTTTTTATTCCATGACTGTTGTAGTAGTCCATAAATTCCTTTGAAGTGAACTCTCCTCCATTATCAGATCTCAAGCATTTTATTTTTGAATCCATTTCATTTTCAACCATTTCCTTGTAGATCTTGAAGTTTTCAAAAGATTTTGACTTATTCTTGAGAAAGAAAACTGCAGTCATTCTTGTATAATCATCAACTAATAACATAAAATATTTCTCACCTTTTAAACCCTTTGTTGTAGTTGGTCCAACTAGATCAATATGCACAATTTCCAGTGGTCTTGTCATTGAATATTCCTTTGATTTGAACCTGGTATTTGTTTTCTTTCCTTGTTGACAATGCTTGTATAAAGTGTTGGTTGGTTTCGTTATCCGGGGCATTTATTTGACTGCTTCTCTTCTGTTGACTTTGACAAGGTCATCAAAATGTATGTGACCCATTCTTCTGTGTCATATCCAACTTTCATATTCCTTTCATAGAAAACACTTTTCATTTCCAATCACTTAATACATATATGATGCTTGAAGTTCTCACAGCTGTAGCAATTAATTTTCCTGAACCTTCTTTTCTTATCTCTCACTTTTGTGAATCGAAAGTAACTTTATGACCTTGGTCACACATTTGTCTCACACTTAGAATATTATGTTTCATATCTTCTACTAGTAGAACATTTTCTTCCTTGGTATTCTTGTTCCCAATTATGACTGTGCCTTTTCCAATGATTTTAGCTAAATCATCGTTTCCGAAGGAGACTGATCCATCTCTTTCCTTTCGTAATGTAAGAAACTTGTCTCTATCACATGTCATGTGTTTTGAACAACCGTTGTCAACATACCAACCACATTTCTTATTCTTAGCTTGTAGAGAGAGTGTGCATTCTTCATTGCTATACTGATCCTGCTTTCTTATCCATGTACTTTTCTGAGGTTACTGTCTGTGACTGTTCTTATTTTGTTGCAGTTCTCTAGGAGTGATTGTCATTCTGCGATCTTTGGCCATGTGTCCAAATTTTTTACATTTGTAACATTCCACTTAAGTGCTAAAAGAGTCAAACCTGTTTTAACTTTTTCTCTATGTTTCACTAGCCTTTTTTGGATAACCCCTTTGTGTATGACTTTCAAATTTGTTTGTGTTCCTGCTGTTAGCTCTGCAATTCACAACTTTATGCCCAAAATTATTCCATGCATAACATATTCCAAAAAAGATAGTTTGATACCTGGGAGTTGACAATATTCTGAAAGGAGGTACTCTTATAAATTCTTCTTCTTCCTGAGGCCTATCTGTCGTTTGTTGATTTTGAAATCTGAATCTTCTCGATGGAGGAGTGTCCCTGTAATCTTCCTTGTAGATCTTGCTACCCCCCTTGATTTTTTCTGCATAGATTTTTGGATATGTTTCTTACTCTGTTGTTTTGGAGCTTGATCCTTTTTCTATATGATTTTATCCAAGTACAAACATGTCATGATGATATTTTTGAATTTTGATACTGTCATCCAAAACTTTTGAGTTGTTCTGCATATTTTTCTTTTGAAGATCCTTTCTTAATGTGACAATCTCTACTTCCAAATTTCCAGTGATCTTGTCTTTTTATTCTAGTTGTTCTTTGAGTGCTTCTTCAATTCTTTTATCTTCTTCTATTTGAACCTTCAAATTTGTGATCATTTGTTCTAGTTCTTGAGTGTCTTCTTTCTCTTCTAGTTCTGCTTGTAGTTTCTTGATTTTCTTCTTTTCTCTTCTGATAACTTCTATGACACACATTAATTCCTCTTGGTAGTCAACTTCTGCCTCTTCAATTTCTTCTTCGACTTCTTCATATTCTTCTTCGGCTTCTTCATATTCGTCTTCAGAGTCTTCTTTATCAGAGTCTTCTACTTCATTGAATAGAACTCTTTCTATCTCACTTTCACTGACTTCATCTTCATCTCATGATGAGATGTCTTCTTTGGTGCATAAGCTTTTCTTGAAAACTTTCTTTGTGGTCCTTTTGCCTTTATATGTTTTTTTTTCCTTTTGAGTAACCTTCATCATTTATCTTTTTCTTATAAGGACATTTGTTAGCAAAATGGCCAATACCATCACAATTAAAAAAAATTATAGGAATCTTACCTCTATACCTACCGTCGGTTCCCTTGTTTAGTCTTTTGACAAAGTTTTCCACTTCTTCATCATCTTCCGAGACATCACTATTGCTGCTATGTTCTTCTTTTTGGCTTCCCTTTTTCTTTGAATTTTTGGATGCTTTGAAGGTTGCTTCTTTTATATCTAAATTTTCCTGCTCAGTTCTCATTTCATATGCTGTGAAGATTCCATGTAATTTTCCCTTGCTTATTGAGTTTAGATCTGATATTTCTTCTAGTGTTGATATCTTAGGAATAAATCTCATAGGAAGAGATCTTAGTACTTTTTGAACAATTATAGATTCTTTGATTTCTTCTCCCAATCCTATGATTGCATTTACTGTTTCATCAACTCATAAAAAGTAAACTGCAATATTCTCATATTCCTTCATCTTAAGTTGTTCGAACTGACCTCTGTAAGTTTGAATCTTTGTTGCTTTGACTTTTGAATCTCCTTCATAAATATTTTGAAGTTTGTCCCAAATCTCTTTAGCGAATTTACAATGTGCAACTTTGGTGAATATCGTTTCACCAAGACCATTCAGAATTGCATTTTTGGCTTTGGAATTATTTTGACCGAGCTTCACTACTTTGTCATTTATTGGCGGAACTGCTGGTGATGTGTATCCATCTACAATTGATTGCCAAATTTCAAATCCCTGTGCCTGTATATATGTTTTCATCCTTATTATCCAAAATGCATACTTTTGTCCATTGAACTATGGTATTCCATTTTTATACAAGTTGACTCTTTCCATGATCTACCTTTTAGTGGTTAAACTGATTTGTGAAGGAAACTACTCTGATACCAATTGTTGGATTACTGAGAGGGGGGGTGAATCAGTAATAGAGCAATCTAATCCTTTTTAACCATATAATCCAAGTGTTATATCAATGTAACATTATAATCCAATAGATACAGAGTAAATAAGAAATGAATAAATGAACAATCATACACATACACAATACACCATTGTTTTACGTGGAAACCCAAAGCGGGAGAAAACCACATAATTCTTTTTCTCATATGTCTCGAAGAATTACATTCATTGGAAGCACCATCTTCCTTTGTTTTCCAGCTGCAATTGGAAGGATGTTCCAACCCCCTTGTTTCTTAGGGTACAACCTGAAGGAAGCTCCAAATCCCCTATTCTATGGCTACAAGCAAAAGGAGGCTACACCACCCTATGTTCTCTGACTACAACCGGAATGTGGCTACAACCACCTGCCCTTTCCCTGTCCAACCGCCATGAAGTAGAAGTATAATTATGGAACCACTATCACACTACCACCATGAGATATATCGATGTCAACCTGTACCAATAAACCTGAACCATTCATTAACCATGCATGAACCTGTACCTCAACATGTAATCAATCTGTACCATAAACAAGTGCATCAACCATGCACCAACCTGTACCAAACAACCTGTAATCAAACTCTACCATAAGCAAGTGCATCCAACCATGTTCTAAGTATGTACCAATAATGTGTCAACTACTCATCAACTATCACTCATCAATATGTACCAATATCATCAACTATACACCTCATGTATGTGCCAAATCATCAACTACTTGTCTCAACCATGTACTCAACATGTACCTTAACCAAAATCCCTCATCAATTTCATCATCCAAATATGATTTGTAACTCTATAATATACTTGTTGTATATGATCACATACCTGAAAACCTTCCTTAACTTTCACAACAAGACACTAGCATTTTCATCAAACTTTTCTTTAGTCTCACATGACTAGTTTGGGATTAGTCAACAACCCTAACTTGAAATAATCATAACTATGTACTTGTAATGAATAAATATATGAAAAATAGTACACAATGTTATTTAGTTTGTTTTATGCAATTCCTCCAGGTGTCACTTCTTGGAACCTCTCGGAAAAGGAGTTATAGCAAAAATGACATACCTAGTTGAATTCTGGCTTATTCTAGAGAGCAACCTTGTAGAGTGTGCTCCGCATGAAATATTTGTTGAATGGATCTGAAAATGTTACAAATAATAATACATTATTTACTCTAACCAACAAATTTGGTCATACTGAATCTGGATCTGTTATGAAGAAGTTATGACGTTTTTACCCAAAACACCTGTTTTAGACTAGTTTCAGGACTAGCCACAAACCCTATTTTCCACGGAGTGTAACTCCAAAAATACAATGACCCACAAGATGAATTTTTGCCACAAATACTTGGATATGTTTCCTCAATGGCCTATCATTTTCATGGTCTGAATCATTCTAGATTTTTTTTTTATTTCAAAATGGTGAGATGACCTGTAAATAACATACCTTAGAAATCATCATCAAAAGAATTTATCCTCCCTTGAATTCCGACCTTCTTTTCTTCACCTTCCCTTTGAAATTAGGCTTAGATATCCTTTGGTTACCTCATTCACCTATAGATATTCGATATTCTCAAGTATCATGTAAAATGAGAGAGCCTTGCCTCTTATTTATACTTTCCAAGTAGCTTGCTTAAAAACATCTTCTAGGTAACTTTGCCCACTTTCCTTATTTTAGGGTTAACCCACCTCTAATTTATCCATTAAATTTATTATTTAAATAATTTGTTTTGTATTCACTTTGAATTATAGTACACTCATTACTTCACTTTATTATTTACCTTCTAAAATCTCTTAAACCACTTTGACTACTTTGACCTTTTGGGGCTTCTAGATGACATATGAGGGTCCTCCAACTTTGTAAGGCCATAACTCTCAAACCGTGAGGAGTTATGTGGCGTTCCACATACCACCAGAAATGAAATGAAATGTAATATCCATATAGAATAGTATTACCTACAAATATATCAAAACTCATACCATTATCCATCAAACAAATTTCGGTCCATTACCCAAACCTAGGTTCTCCAACTTCTCATGGTCATAACTCTCTAACCGTGAGGAGTTATGTGATGTTCCACATACCATCAGAAATTAAATGACAAGCACTATCCATATAGGATAGTTTCACTGACAAATTCACTGACCTTCATCTCATTATTCCATAAATAAGCATGGGTTCTCTAACCATATTTCTAGGATAACTCAATCCGTAAAGCGTCTTACTGTGAGGGCTTTCACCATAAGGGGACCACTTTGGAGTTCATCAATTTTTACTTATTATCAACCATGAAAATACAATAATGAGTCATCTTTACATCAAACAAAATTGGGTCCATTACCAAAACCTTTGTGCTACTGATCTTTCTTCAAGGGTTGACATCAATGACAACTAACCTTAATCAACACATAGCTGGACTGGCTAGTAATCAGAGCCTGAAATAGAGAGAATTATTGATTCCATGAATAGGTCATATAACATTAGATGTTATGAAATGAGAAAGTGATCTAATCAGCATGCTACCCATTAGGATCCCAATTTCCTTTTTGGTCTAGGTGAAGTTTCCGTTGATGTTTTTAAGATTCACCATACGAAGATTGTCAATGCTTTTTTTGAAAGTCTAACTGTCCTCATCCAGTCGATGATTACCTCCTCTCTTTTCTTCAAGGGAGAGAATGATATTGAAGTCACCGCCTAGTATCCATCACCTGTCTTGTCTGATTTCTCTGAGACATTCCAAGTTTTCCAGAAAGTGGATTTAATCGATGGGGAGGTGTTCCCCATATATATTGGTCATAAACCCTTCCTTATCAAAGATGATTATTCGGTATTGAGATGATATGGTCCATTTAGTAGCAAATAATTTCTCAAGAATATTTATAGTTGGGTTCCAGAGGATGGCTATGCCTCCTACTACACCTTGGGAGTCAGTACTAATGAATTGACATTGTCTCTAGAATTCAACCATGATGGATTTGACCTCAATGCCTACACATTTGTTATCTTGAAGGAATAGTACATCCACATTTTCCACAATAATATGATTTCAAAGGATCCTTTGCTTGGTCCTTCCATTTAGGCCCCTAATGTTCCAAGATATGATATTCATGAGGAAGGTTGAAAGGGGATCGAATGGAAACTCTCAATGATCAATTGTATCTAACATAAGTTTACCATGAAGTTGTCCACATCCTAGATTAACTATTGGGTTGATTTTCTGCCACACATTTTTTCTCTCTGGATTGCTTCTGTGATTCATTAAGGGTACCCTTTTGGATTCGCAATCCCAAAACTGATCTTGAAGTTGCACCTATTGTAGAGTCTCGATATACCTTTTTGACCTTTTGAAGTTGCTCGAGAGGGAGGGAGAGAAATCCCTTTTTGTGGCAGGCTTCCTCCAAACTAACCAGGTCAATCCTCACTAGTTCTTTCTCATCTAACTCTATTTGAATATCACCACCATCTTCAGTTCATTGGTCTTCCATCATAGGGTTGGGACCCAAGACTGGGACAATTTTCTCAATAATGGGATGGATCGAATGGATCATTTATTTCTCTTGCACTTTGGGGAGATCATGACAAACCCCTTCCATATCATGGTTCTCTAGGGTTTGATTCAAGATTACAAAAGAATTTCTAGTAGAAGGTGCGTTGGCTTGAGTATTGACTAGCTTCTTATAAGGGTCTTGCTTTTGTTTCCCCTACACTTGAGTAAATCCATCCTTGGCGCAATTTCTATTTTGGGTGGCACATTGAGCAATAAATCCCTAAAGATATGCCCATGTTCATGGAATTTTTGACAACAAAAGGGAATGTGTTCATAGTATATAGTTTGGATCCAATAATTATCTTGATGTTCAAGACATATGGAACCTGGTAGAGGTTTGGATATGTCCATGTATATGCAAACCCACACATAGGAAGTGTAAAGTCTTTTCTGGGTGGCCTCAACAAATTTGACATAGATGTCCAACATATTTCCAATCCCATGCAATATTTATTCTATCTAAAAATATTGAAGAATAAAGTAGAGTTAGATCCATACCAGGGCATGGGTAAAGTCTTCATTCTATGGGATAAAGCATTTACTCCAGAATCTTAGGTACAACCTAGCTGATTTGAAAAAATAGGGCCCATTCTCAAAGACTTGGTCCCGAACTTCTAGGTTATCGGAGATCATGGTGAAAAAAACTCTTGGATCCTAGCTGAAGATTGATATGACCTTTGGGCTTCCACCAGGCCCATAATCCCATATGATGAGATATCACTCTGAAGCCCATAATCCCAAAAATTTACCAATGAGCACATGGTATTTCATGTATTGGGTGTGCTCACCCATGCATTCTGATTGGACATCATACCTTGGAATTATTGAGTCCATTTGGAGACATTTCACTGTCTCCTAGGCCTAATCCACCTTTGGATGGGATGGTTCAGAGTCCATTTCAACCGATTTCCCCTTGCTCGATTCAACTTGTGCATTGTTCCCTTGTGGTGGAAAAATTATTCGAAGGAAAGTCTCAAGCTACTTGCATCCTTTGACGTGGGGTTTGACCCTTTTATAATTTCATTACGATAGGAGGGGGATCACACCCCCTGAGCACTGGGAATCATGTCATTTACCAAAACGGGTCATGCATAGAGTATAGGAATTGGTTGAAATGAGGATCTTTGGTATTCAAAAAACCCTATATATGATGTCATGATGGATGCACATACCTACTCATGAAAAACCATTTGAGGAAGAGAACAACATGCAATTAAATGACTAGACATTATACCCTTATTCACTGCAAGCATCAACATTCTAAAGCATTGGGAGAAGAGGGAGAGTAAATGTCTTAAATTCCATCCTCATTAGATAAGATTAGCTAAACATATGAATGAAAACTTCATTATGAACTATTAATTGAATAAATTATCAGGGTAGGGGATTAAGGATAAGGATCCCACCTTTTAATATTAATTTTCCTTCTACCATGCCAACACCAATGCTTTATAAACTATTTTCCTCTTTATTATGAACTTGGATAACTTGATAGAATGTTACAGTTTCAAAATCCTTCACCTGTTCTAGTATTCTTTGGACCAAACAAGAGGGATGGGGGTTATGAGGAATTGAATGGCATAGAAGAAACTTGGTTATTATCAAAGAGTCACCCACTAATATTTCCTTTCTTAGCCTTTGTGCCTTGAGTTGTAGCACTCCTTGATAACCCTAAAAGGCCTTGACCTCATTATTAGTGGAAACTCCTAATCCCCACACAAAGCTGGTCTTTAATTTTACTTTAGGGTTGTAAATTACCCCCCTCGCACTTGAGACCCCTCAATTGTTACCTATGTGATGTTAATACATGTTATCTTTCTACAATAGCATATCCTTATTTTGGGATTTATTTCCATATTAATACTTCTCTTCTTCTTATCATATGAACCACCCATGCTTAAATAGAGACTCATGCATGTATGGCACCCAAATTTGAAACTAAAAACATCTTACTTCCCATGATATAAAGTGATTAATGTTGAGCTCAATTGCAATTATTTTCCCTTTCTTAAAATTCAAAATAGGTAATGTTAGGTCAAATTCTTTGGAAAATTTATTTTTGATGAGCCTATGAGGTATTTTAACCCTATACCTCAAAAGTGTGTCATCCTTAAGGATAATTTATCTCAAAGAATTTGTGTATATTTAAGTTGGACAAAATGTGTTGCATCAACCATTGGTAAGGTATATAAATTTCTCAAACATGTGTTTGAGGTGTCAAATGCCAAGGTCATATCCAAGATTGTCCTATCATGGAAAAACCAAACACCCCAACACCACTGATTTATATTTCTCTAAAACCTTATGCATAAAAGGCTTGAACCCTTATCGATGAATAAGGTTGGGCTCACATGGTTAAAAAATGCAATAAATCTCCTTTTTCTCTGAAGGTGCAATTGACAACTAAGATTATTAGTGCTCTAGTTTAATTCTAAACAAATCTATAGCCCCAACAATAGAAAAGGAACCCGTTGACTCTTCCATACCACTTCATGTCATGGGAATTGTCCTTGTAAACTGGAATAGAATATTACAAAAAAATAGAATGAAAGATAGCTATGAATAACAAATAAATAGAACCAAAATTGGAAAATAATAGTTGTAACAAAACCTTTAGTGATATACAAGATTGAATTCAATGTTCAATTGCCTCTTCAATGGGGAAACTTACAACATGAGAAGAGATCCAAATAAAATAATATTCACTTGAAAACCAATTACATTTCTTCTGCTACTATATATAGTTTCTAATTTACCAAAACCATAACCACCTAGTGGACCTCCATTCAAGGCCTCAACCACTAACTAGTGGAACTTCTTTAATGAGGCCACTTAGATTTATTGATTTCACACTTTATTATCTCATGAGGCATTATTTAATAAGAAGGGCCCTTAATACATTAAGTAACAATCTATTCCACTAACTAGAGGTGTTAGGGTGGGACCTTAACTTTCCCTTCCCCTTTCTCTATTAGTTCCCATGTAGCATATTCAAGATTTGTATCCTTCCAGTGGATCCAAATTTTCTAGATAGAGCACTAGTGAAGATGACACTCACCTTTTTCCAAAATGACTTGAGTATGCAACAAAATGGAACCCTCCTAATCCAATTATAGAAGGCTAGTTTTAACTTTGCAATTTACTTATGCACTTTTTTCAAGGACACATGAAAGACTAGGTAGAGCTTAGAATTGTTGGGTAGAGCCAATTCATAATCCATTGGGAATATATGTTTGAGTATAGTATAGGGTCCATAAAACTGAGGAGATAAATTCTAGTGGCTCTTGTCCTTTGAGTGAGGTATACTTATAGGGTTGGATACATAAGAACACTTAAGACCCTTTTTAAAATGGAATTCAAAGCAATGTTGATCAACCTATTGCTTCATCCAATTCTAATCCAACACCAAATTATATTTGAGGGTATGGAATGTCAACAAAATGTTTCAAGGTGTTTTCCACATCTTAAATCTTAGAGATGTGTGGTAAGTACAATATCATTGATGACGGAGGTTGTCTATATATTTCCTAAAAGGGGGTCATTTTAGTAGCACCATGATAGGTGGTATGATACCACCATTTAACCAAGGGTAACCACTAGACCTATTGGGGTTTCCATTCTGAAACCAAAAAACATAAATAATATTCCAAATATTTGTTGAATTTTTTCTCAAGCCATTTGTTTGGGGGTGACATGATGTGTTGAGATTCAATTAAGTACCTTGAAGTTGAAACGAATCCTGCCAAATATTTCTAGTGAATGTGTGATCACAATCAATCACAATGGATTTGGGCATGCCATGTAATTTGAAAATATTGTCCATGAAGACTTGTGTTATCATGGAGGCCTTGAATGGTTGTTGTAAGGCATGGAAGTGAGAATATTTGGAAAGGTGATCAACAACTACCATGGTCACTAATTTGTTTCTAGATTTTGTCAACCCACATGCTATCCGGAATGGGTAAGGGTCGTAATGCTTCTGGAGTCTTTACTATTTATCCCTTGTGCCATTAGAAAGTATCAAATTCTTCCAGAAAGGTATGAATGTCCTTCTTCATGCCTTCCTAAAAGAATGAATGCTTAATCCTTTCATATGATTTTTGAAACCCAAAATAACCCACTATGGGAACGTAGTGTAATTCATATAACACTTAGGATTTAAATGGGGAATATCAAGACAAAAAAAATGGCCTTTATAGTGAATCTCATAATCTTTCCAAGTGTAACATGGGTGTTCTTATGGGTTGTCATGTAGCTGGTGGATCATGTCCATGATCTTGGAACCTTCTAAGTGTTTTTGACATACCACCTATAGCTAGTCAATCCCCAAGAAATATAAGGAAAATAAGGACCCTTCCTCACCATAATTATTAGATGGAGAATCAACTACCATAGTTTCCTTTCCCTTCTTTTAGGTACTCTCATAGTCATATCTTAACATTTTGTGACCCACTTTTTCTAGTTTGGAGAGGACAACCTCTATTCCAGGAAATATTTGAATATGTGATGTTTTGTTTTGATCTAGAAATAATGTGCCATGAAGTATGGATGCCACACATCAATTGCATGAATAATAGTCGACATTTCCTTCTCATTGACGGATTTTCCCAATTTTCTATCCCATAATTTCTTACTGGTGAAGGTGAGTGGGTGTCCCTCTTTCATTAACATAGGCTCGATCCCTTTCCTCAAGGAACCACATTTAAAAACAAAATTCTTATTGAAGTCATGCAAGGTGAGGATTGGTGTAATACACATAGCATATTTTAAAGCCTAAAAAGCATGTTCAACCTCCTCATTCCAAATGAAGGCGTCCTTTTTGATCAAGATGGTGAGGGAAGTGTAATTTTTATCATAGTTCTGGACAAAACTTTTATAGCACTACAAGGAAAAGACCTTGTAGCGGAGATTTTTAGTGTTACAAAATTGGCAAAAATTGTCAAAAAAACCTTTGCAAAAACATATTTTTTGGTAGTGGATGCTTCTGCGGAGATTATAATGGAATTTCATTATAACTAAAAAAAATCTGGGTGGGCGAAGGTTTTAGTGGATGTTTTTCTAGGTGGTTCTCTTCATGGTGTATACACACCAGTGCATTCTCAAACATAAAGCATTGATGCTTACATTTCACTGAAAGCACCGGGTCAATCCTAAAATATCGGGGCACTGATGCGTTTATAAATAATAATGTGTAATAGCCAAATAAATTAAACATCCATTAATTCTACTAACATAACAGTAAAGTTCAATTATTCCTCTATATTGAGCAAATTAGTAAAATTCCAAAAAAAATCTTTAATTGAGCACATTCACAGCACATTCGCATATAGATTTATCAACAATAATAAAATTTTATAGCAAAATTAAAACAATACACAATTTTAAATACCTGGGTCTGATGCCAACCCTCCGTTTGTTCGCTTGCCTTGTTGACCGCTGCTGCACTGTGTAAACACTGCCCAAAACCTTGTTCCACCCTGCCAACTAGGTCAAATTCCTAGCTCCAGGATATCATATGGATATCCTGGCCCCCGTGCCCAAAACCTCCAGCAAACCAGTGCATGTACTGATCCAATCCGACTCCAAAACTCAACTCCCCTCTCTGCAAATTCCCCCAGAGCCCCCCCAAAAATCTCCCGTCAAAATGATAATCCCCTTCATAAACCTCCTCCGCCTCCATATCCTTCCTTCACCGCCTCATGCATTTACTTCCTTACCTACTCCTCATTAATGCCCCTTATCCTTTCCTTTATTATTTTATCCTCTCGCAATTAATATGTTATCCCTTTCCGTGTACGTAACCTTTTAATTTAAACAATATAACTTATTAATCTATTAAATTTAATACACATGTTATTAAATGTAATAGGTAGTTAATTAATTAATTAATTAATCAAAATTATAACCTTTAATTAATTAATAACTACTTAATTAATATCATTAGATCAATCTTTGTTTAATTAATACCAAGTTAAGACAATTAATCCCCTAAATAAATTTTTACTTAATAAACCTTAAACATTTATTCAACTAGGGTTGTTACATACACCCACCCTTCAGGAAACTTCGTCCCGAAGTTAAGGTATATTATGGTACAAGGAAAAGAAACACGG
>ML781967.1:588856-661882 GCA_009831015.1 Picea engelmannii | reverse complement strand
TTGGTTAACTTATCCACTATCACAAGAATGGCATTGTGTCTATGAGATGTGAGCGGCAACCCCACAACAAAATCCATAGAGATGACTTCCCACTTGGACATAGGGACATCATGTGGTTGTAGGAGGCCTGTTGGGTGATGGTGTTCGACTTTCACTTGTTGACACTCCAGGCATTTAGCGACGAAATGGACTACATCGCGCTTCATGCCTACCCAGAAGAAGAGCTTCCCCATATCTACATACATCTTCTTCACACCCGGATGCACACAATAAAGTGCTCTATGGGCTTCCTTCAGTATGATGCTTCGAATATCTCCATTCTTAGGGATGTACATCCTTCCTCGATATCTTAACAATCCATCTGTTTCCAGACTATATCCTTCATAATTTGGGTCTAACTGCCTCCCGCTCTGGAGGTTTGAAGTAACCTTTAAATACCAACTGTCTCCTGGGAGTTGTGTCAACACATGTTCCCTCAGATTGACCTTTAAGGTTACCAAGGAGAAGATACGTGGTCTCCTACTCAAGGCATATGCAACCACATTTTCCTTTCCCTTTATGTATGAAATACCAAAATCGTACTCACTCATAAACTCACTCCATCACCTTTGCCTGGAATTTAGATCTCTTTGAGTGAAGAGATGTTTTAAACTTTGATGGTCCATTTTGAGCTCAAAGTTTCGCCCAACAAGATAGTGCCTCCAAAGTTTCAGAGCTAGCATTACAGTTGCTAACTCTAAATCACGAGTCACGTATAGCTCCTCATGTTTCTTCAAATTCCTTGATGCATAAGCTATCACTCCTCCATCCTGCATTAGCACGCCCCCCAACCCTTGCTTCGAGGCATCTGTGAAGACTGTGAAGTCCTTTTCCATATCCGACACTCGTAGAATTGGTGCACTAGTTAGTAACCTTTTAAGCTCAATGAATGCACTATCACACTCTTCTGTCCATTCATACCTGACCTCCTTGCATTGAAAAGTGGTGATGGGTTTTTCTATTTTTGAGAATCCTTCTACAAATCTCCGGTAATAACCCGCTAGCCCCATGAAGCTTCTCACCTCATGGGCATTTTTCGACACTGGACACTCCATAATGGCCTTTACCTTTTCTGGGTCCATAAAGATTCCTTCGCCGTAAATGATATGACCTAAATAGTGGATCTCTTTCTGGAAGAAGGAACACTTTGACAACTTCCCATACAATTTGTTCTCTCTAAGGCAGGACAACACTATTTGCAAGTGTTCCTCATTTTCTCTTTCATTCTTGGAATAGATGAGGATGTCATCTAAAAAGACTTGTACAAAATGGTCTAAGTACTTTCGGAATATGCCATTCATGAGGCTCATGAATACTGCTGGTGCATTGGTCAATCCGAAAGGTACTACAACAAACTCATAATGTCCAAACCAAGTTCGGAAGGCAGTTTTTGGGATATCACCTTCCTTAATCCTTAACTGATGATACCCTGATCGCAAATCAATCTTTGAGAATACCACTGCTCCTTTCATCTGATCGAAGAGGTCATCTATTCGCGGCATCGGGTACCTATTTTTCACTGTAGCACGGTTCAAGTCCCTTTAGTCTATACACAGTCATAAGGATCCATCCTTCTTCTTTACAAAAATTACCGGTGTGCCCCAAGGTGAGACATTGGGCCTTATTAGCCCTAAGTCCAGTAACTCTTTCAACTGCATTTGCAATTCACAAAGTTTCGGCGCTGTCATCCTATACAGAGTCTTGGAGATTGGTTCTGCACCAGGTTTTATCTCTATAGTAAAATCAAGCTCCCTTTCAGGAGGTAACCCTGGTAACTCGTTCGGAAAAACGTCCTGAAATTCTGACAATACCGGGTATTGATCCAATGAGGGTCCCTTCCTTTCATTCACTGCTTCCACTACATATAATCGACACCCTTGCCTCAAGAATCACTTAAAATTCATATTTGATATAAAGCGTAACAACACTTTTCTCTGTACACCCTGGATCTCTACTGGTCTTCCTTCATCATCGACACAAAGCACCCTCTTTGCGAAACAATCTACCAAAGCTCAATGAGATACTAACCAATCCATTCCAATGATTATGTCATATGCCCCGAGAGTAGTGACGTATAACTTCAACTTGGTATTACACACTCCTAGGTCTACTATACAATTATCAACACTAGGTCCTACTACTTACTTTTCCCCCGAAGCCATCTCGACTTGTTTAAAGTCATCGTGCTCGTAGGCTACCAACCCACTCTTTTCTAATGCAGATGGTGAAATGAAACTATCTGTCGCACCAGAATCAAACAAAATCTTAACATTGATATGATTTAGCATACCTGATGACTCCACCACTGTGGATTGATGTTCGGCTTGGTGGTTATTAACCGTTGCGTAAATCTAGTGGCTGCTATTTGCTCTCCCCATCGGTGCCTTTCCTTCTCTGTGCACGCACCCTGGTCGTAACTCTAGGCAGTCGCGCTGGTAATGGGGTCCTCTGCACCCCCAACAGGTAACACGATATTGAACCTGTGCGTTGTTATGTGACTGCCTCTGAAATGAGTTCCTTCCTCTGGAACCCCTGCCCCTACTCGTTGTTCCCTGAGATGGTCATAGACCTATCTGCACCGTTGGCGATGAACGAGATGCTGCACTCGCTGCCATTGAAATCCCTGCAGCTACTGTTCATGGCGCAACTCTGTTACCATATGGTGGTGGCCTTGAGCCCCCCTCCCCTAGGAAATGTCCTCAGGGCCTTTCCTACGAATCCTGGGCGATGCGGAAATGTCGGTCTTGTACCCTCGGTCAAGTTCATATGTTCTTCTGCATAATGCGCATTTTCCACCGCTTTTTCTACTAAAGACGGTTTCCACATCCACACCATAGCTCTTATCTTAGGGTTCAATCCATAGAAGAAGCGCTCTGCTTGTCGTTGATCATTATCCATATACGAAACATATTTGACCAGTTCCATAAATCTGATCTCATATTCTTATACAGTTCTGTTTCCCTGTACTAAGGCATGAAATGCCCCTACCTGTTGTTCCTCCTAGTATGCTGGTAGATATTTCATTCGGAACCTCTCCTCGAAAAGTTCCCAAGATACTATGTCTAGGGTAAGGTGCAGTTGTCTTTCCAGGTTGCCCCACCAGTTCAAGGCGCTGTCTCTTAACTAAAAAATGGCGATCTTTGCCTTTGAGTTGGACACATAGTCCCTTAAGGCAAAACACCTTGTCATGCCTTCCAACCATGCTTCTGCGCATTCACTAGCGCGACCCCCGACAAAATCCGAATTTTTGATCTTCTACAATTATCGCGTGATCTCTTCAGGTGGAGGTCCTCCCCCTGAATCCCTTGACGCTTATGGATTACCCATTCCAGATGGTGGGGGTTCCACTTCAGTCCCTGCCGGTTGTCTCCCCTTTAAAGTCTCATTAATGGCTTCCAACGAGCGTAGTATGAGGGCTAGTTTGGGCGATGGTGTTGGTGGCGTTGGCGGTGTTGGCGGTGCTTACGACGACGCTCCCCTGCCTCGACTCCTTTGAGTCCTGACCATCCTGTATGCTTTAACCTGCATCACCCTAAAGTTGTCAGGGTGAGTTCAAGGACATTTCAAATTGGTGCTACTTAAACTTAGAAACAGGGTTAGGCGTAAGTTTTCTTTACTTGTATGTAAACAGACATTACTCCATTAGGGGATTGGCTAGGTTAAGGTTAGGATTAAGCGTCTAAGATTGATTTCTTCGTCCCTATAAAAAAAATTATTGGTTCCCTTGTCCTGTAGCTATGCTAGCCTTGCACCATACTCACCACTTCCTATGCTTACTCTCCTAGTGCATATGCCACCTCCTTCTTGCTGGTCCTAGTCTAAGCCCTTTTACATTTTCTCTTACAACTTGATTAAAGTGACTTCCGACCTAATGTTTATTAATTTACGTCGAAAGGCGTACACCTATTGACAATGGGCACAATTAATGATCTTTTAATCTTATTTAACCTTAAACCCTTATCTGATGGCTATGCATTGAAGATGCTGACATATTCTTAGTCGTCCTCCAAAATCAATGGGTCAGATTTATTGTTCACAACTTTCTTTCATTTATTAAGGCATCCGTTAACATGTTTACTTTTTAACATTTACCTAATCACATTAAAAAAAATTTGCTGTAAGGATATATAATTACCACGTTTAATGATTAAATAGGATTAAATCGTGGCATCTAAATAATTGTCCACAACTGCCAGCCACGTTTCGGCGTTAACCAGCCACCAGCCACTTTGCGGTTGTGCTAGTTTATTAAAAACTAATAATCTAGACTAAACTTAATCCTAAGCTTCAATCGCCTTAATCAACACACATACATTTTTTTTTTCCAAGGCACATACATGGTGCGTTGGTGTTTGTTCGTTCCTTAAGGCTTAGGTAGTGTGTGGTGGTCAGGGGTTCAAAACCCATAGACTCCATATCACCCCTCCTTTTGTAATTTAATTAAATAATATTTTTTTTTAATTCATTTATATATATATATATATATATATAAATATAAATATATATTTTCTTTTAATTATTTATTCATTTATTTATATAATTATACCATTGATATATATAATTTTTTTTATATATAATTAAAACTTAAACCTAAGTTTAATCATTTAAATTTAAAAGAAATAAAGTAAATTAATATTATTTAAAGTGCAATTAAAGTAAATTAATAAAATGAATTAGTAAAGGAATAAAATATAATATAATAAAAAATATATCTCTATATTCGAGCAGTGGGTCCTCGCATGAGGCCCACGTGCCCCCTCCTTCCCGCTTACTCTTCATACCTAACCCTAAAACCCTACACCTGCCAGCTCTTCGAACCCTACGCGTCCTTCCTCTGCCACCTCCTTCTCATCCACCGAGACCTTCCTCGCATCATTCTTTCTTTACCAAAGATCTTGCCTTTGCTATTTTCAGAGGTTCCAAGAATCTTGCCCGCCATGGCTCGCTCTGTCAAAGTTGCATGCAAGAATGCATGCGAGATCGAACTGGAGATTCTGTTCATTTTGTGTCAATTGATGGACTGAAAACCGACGGTTTTGGAAGACAGGATCGACTGTGGCAGCTCGGAAGCATGTGATTTTCAGGTGAGGCATTATAGTGAAGGTGGTATGGCTTCTCCCGCTCACGCTCTGTCGACAATATGCCTCAACGAAGCTCTAGAGGTTCGATATCCTGACCTTTCGAGAATCCTCTTTTGTATTTTCTTCTTTTCTATTTTGTCCCTCTCTTCAGATTATCGATGTTGGACAATATTCGTGGATTCATAACAACATTCTCCACGGGGTTTCAGGGATTCGATTTCATTGGTTCTGATACAGAATAAACCCTTTTGTTTCTATGTATTTTAACTATTAATTTTTGCTTTTAATTTTTATTATCATCCTCTATTTTAAAAATAATTTCGGTTTTAAATTTTTATCATCATCCCTAATTTTAAAAGATTAAATTCTGGTGATTTCAAGCCCGTAAGATTAAACAATGGAGTTCGAGGTCAGAGGTTTAAATCTTAGTGTTGACTTTGGTCATAGGTTGAAATTCCCGACTAGGGTTGGCATGAAATATTTTGTTTTAATTCACGAGCTTAAACCTTGGTACAGGCTCGTAAAATATTTGATGTAAATTACAGTTTTAGGGTATAAGCTCAAACCCTAGTGCAGTCCCATGTTCAAATCTTCTTTTTGGTTTCTATCATAAGTTCACATTCCAGCGGAGGGACTGATTGAACTATTTGTATTTTAATCCATGGGTAGAAGTCGTGGTGCCGTCTGGGCATAGCTTGAATATGTTCCAGCAGCTTCACTTCCCTTTCTTAACAACGCTTCTGTAAACTCTTTTCCATTTCTTAACAACGCTTCTGTAAACTCTTTTCCATTTTAGCCTGCAAGATACATCTATTTGTTATTCTTTTGGTTGCCATCGCCATATTTTCATAAACGGGCAAATCGGGTTTGGTCGAGAAGGAAACATGCCGAGAAACGTCAACAACTTTCTGGATTCCATTGGATCATTCTTCGGATCCGGTGACAACCTCCCATGGATAGATGCAGATATTATTGATGTATGTTCAATTTCCCTTTAATTCATCTAAATCTGCAAATTCAATGAACCATTCTTATCCATTTATCTTATATATATTGCTTGAAGAGATTTGAAAATAGAAGTGTTAAAACTTTTCTTTGAACATATATCTCTGATTGAGCAATCAACCAGAACGCTAACTAGTCCAAAAACCCAATCAGGGCTTGATATTGTTGACAAAAGCCCAACTGCCAAAAATCGCTCAATAACCCTAACCATACTGAAAACCCAGTGAGGTCTTGATATTGTTGACAAAATACCAGAAATCCAAAATTGCTTAATTGCACAGATTTATCATATTATTATTAATTTATCATATGTTGATAGTATGGTCTTGATGTTGTTGACAAAATTCCAGAAATCCAATATCGCTTAATTGCACAAATTTATCATATCATTATTAATTTATCATATGCTGATAGTATACCAATTTATATCATAGAGATCATCTGGTAATGATGCAACAACCATAGTTGGAAAAAAATACCGAGTCTTCGGAATGATCCCGAGTCAATTCTGCTCAGCCCTGCCGCTTAGCCAAGTCGACTCGGTGACTCTCTTCCAATGAGCCAAACTGCATCAGCGAGTGAGATCTGAGAGTACTTGCGAGCCAGTCCTTGGCCCGTGAGCAATTTGCTGGTTATTCATTGACCGGCGAGTCGAACTCATGAACAGATGGAAAAACTAGCGGGTATCGAACATAAATGCCAAAATGGAAAAGAAAAACCCTTATTCTGAAATATTTCTACTGCCGAGTTTTTTGCCGAGTCTGAGTCACACTATTACACTCCAGCTTCATAGAGTTGTTTGTTGAGCTGAGGTTTTCGACGATGGATGCAACATCTAAACCCCTTGTCATCATAGCTATCCACTGCTATAAAAAAGAGACCATAATACTCTTCTAGACACTCATTCATGAAATTAGAATATATCTGTTGGTTAGTGTAACAACCCTAGTATCTTGTTTTACTTTGGTAAATATTTTTTTTTTTTACATTTTCAATTCGTATTGCATTTATTTTTATATATGTGTTAAAAAAAAAATTGGTGTTTGGTTTGCAGGTTAGGCGTAGCTGGAGTTGGAGCTGGGAACTTGGCCCTTAAGGCCCCAAATTTATATTTACTCTAATACATTTATTTAGGGATTTACTATAACTAAATAGGAGTGTTTATTTAAATTTATGGGGGGGGTAGGTAGGCCCTTGGTTCCAAATTTTGAACCAGGGCTCTGATACCATGTGTAATAGCCAAATAAATTAAACATCCATTAATTCTACTAACATAACAGTAAAGTTCAATAATTCCTCTATATTGAGCAAATTAGTAAAATTCCAAAAAAATTCTTTAATTGAGCACATTCGCATATAGATTTATCAACAATAATAAAATTTTATAGCAAAATTAAAACAATACACAATTTTAAATAACTGGGTCTGATGCTAACCCTTCGTTTGTTCGCTTGCCTTGTTGACCGCTGTTGCACTGTGTAAACACTGCCCAAAACCTTGTTCCACCCTGCCAACTGGGTCAACTTCCTAGATCCAGGATATCATATGGATATCCTGGCCCCCGTGCCCAAAACCTCCAGCAAACGGGTGCCTGTACTGATCCAATCCGACTCCAAAACTCAACTCCCCTCTCTGCAAATTCCCCCAGAGCCCCCCCAAAAATCTCTCGTCAAAATGATAATCCCCTTCATAAACCTCCTCCGCCTCCATATCCTTCCTTCACCACCTCATGCATTTACTTCCTTACCTACTCCTCGTTAATGCCCCTTATCCTTTCCTTTATTATTTTATCCTCTCACAATTAATATGTTATCCCTTTCCATGTACGTAACCTTTTAATTTAAACAATATAACTTATTAATCTATTAAATTTAATACACATGTTATTAAATGTAATAGGTAGTTAATTAATTAATTAATTAATCAAAATTATAACCTTTAATTAATTAATAACTACTTAATTAATATAATTAGATCAATCTTTGTTTAATTAATACCATGTTAAGACAATTAATCCCCTAAATAAATTTTTACTTAATAAACCTTAAACATTTATTCAACTAGGGTTGTTACATAATGCACTAGTGCTTTAATAACAACAATGCACTAGTCGAATCTATAATACCATGTGCCAATGTGCTCTCAAACTTAAAGAATCGATGCTTAAATTTCATAGAAAGCACTGGGGTTGTCCAAAACATATTGGGGCACTGATGCTCTCATATATCATAACACATTGGTGCTTTAGTAACAAAAATGCACCGGTCGAATCTATGATACCATGCACTAGTGCGTTATAAGACAAATCCAAGCAATGCATGAAATTTAGAATGTACTAATGCCGAAGTATGATACAAAAAAACATGTGCACTTTTTAATTAAATGCACCAGAAAGCCATTTTTTTATTATTATAATTGTTTTTGTTAAAATAGTATTATGATCGGTGTTGTTTAATTATATATCATCACCGATGCATTTTTCATTACATCACCGGTGCTTTTTATCATTAAATGCATTGATGCTTTTTAACATTAAATGCACCGATGCTTTTTAACATTAAATGCACCATTTTTCATTTTCTCTTTTTAGAGACATTGACCTGTGACAGTGCAATTATTGTTATTTTTTAATTCCATTGTTCATCAATGGAAGACCCTATCACTGGTATGTCTTGCAAGGTGTGAAGAGTCCCAATCCAAGTTCACCAAGTGGAAAGTTCCCACCAGTGAGAGGGGATTCCATTGATGACACTGTGATGTCTATATCCATAGGAGAAGCATCATTGTTCAATGATTCTTCATCATGTTTCCTTTGTTCCTCCTCTATTACTTTTGCCGTTGATCTGTCGACTACTTTTTTCTCTGCTGCTATTGCTTCTTTTGTTTCTACCACTACTTTTTCTTTTGCCTCGGTTGTTGCTTTGGCTTTAGTTGCTGCCTTAGATGTAACTTCCTCTTCTTTTTATTTATGTTCAACCATGTCCTCCTTTTTCTTCTGCACTTTTTCCTTTTTCCTTTGTCTCTTGGTCGCTACTGCTTCCTCAACTTCTCTTTGTTTTTTTTTCTCTTCCTCTTTGGATTATTTTCTCCTTTTGTTTTCTTCAACTTCAATGGATTTTATTTTTATTTATTCTTCTTCTTCTGATGTTGTTGTTGATTTAGAGGTTGAAGTTGTGGTCATCGATGCTACTAGTACTATTGCTTCATCAAATTTCCTTTGTTTGTCTTCTTCGACTCTTTCTCCATCTAATATTCTTCCCAATGGGTTTCCCTTTCACTTGAATATGAATTCAAGTTCTGGTGCAATAATGAATCTCTTGTTATTCCTAGTTTTCTCTAGTGTAGCTGCATCTATGCTTGTGGTTAAGGTAGTGTTTCTTTACCACATTCAAGAAATCATTCCTTTAGAACCTTTCTTCCTTGAAGTGGAATGATTTAAGAATGCTCACTTTGGTCTGGGCCTACTTAACATATTCAAAGGAATATGATCCAACCTAGAGTTGAAAAGGAGGCCAAATGGCCTTCTTGTCCTTGTAAAGAGTTGTTCCAACTCCGTGAATCATGATATGATAGGAAATTTCTTGTAATACCAACTTATATAGGATGAATATTGGAAGAAAATGTGGAGCTTTGGTGGGTCTGTATATTATCAAATAGGTACCAAATTTTAGAAGGTACCAATCTACTATATTTCAAACTATCACTTAGGCCTTTTTGGTCATGTATGGCGTAGGTGAATCAAAGATAAGCTAGAGCAATGGCGCTAGGAAGTTTTCAAAAATCTTGTGATATTTTGTTCTGTACTTGTTCTCCTAGAGAACCTTGCAATAAATGTGGATTGGAAGGTCGGATGGTTTCCATTCCCATCCCATATTTGGATATTGTAAGGGAACAAAATGAAACTCATAAATAAGACATAAATAGAAAGAAACAATAACACTCAATTTATATTAAAGACTTAAATATGCAGAGACTGTAAAAGAAAATACACAGTGGAATGAAATTGCTAGAATGGTGGTATCTTATCTCTAAGAAGAGATGTGACGACTATGTTAATTCACAAGAAGATTAATACAATAAGGATCCAAATGCATTTTTAACATAAATCATAAATGATAACACCCTAAAAATCCTAAACACTAACCCCAGAAGATGAAATTCCAAAATGTTTGTGAGCCCCAATGGGGGTAGTTGATACGTCAACTTCCTTAGGGCGTAACTTTCACATACAATCTATGTTTGGGCTGCTTGATACCTTGTCAGAAAGGTCTAGTGAAGGATTACACCTTCCAAATATCCCAATACAAGCCTACAACATCTATTGGGTGCTGCCATGCCAAAAAAATTTCGTTTAAGGCATCGAAACATCCTAGAAAGTTTGGGACCCAAAAAATTGTAGAAAAAATGCCAAAATGAAATTGTATGTTGATCTAGTGGAATAGGTGGAGGACTAGTGATGTCCAACTAGATTAGTCCTCCCCCCTTAGGAAGCAATGGAATCCATTGCGTTGAGTTCCCCCATCAAATGGGGAAACTTATGTTAAACTTGATCCTTGGTGAGCCACTTGCCTTGGTGCAGTAGTTGCCCTGCTTTGAAAATTCAATATAGTTGGATCTTATATTAGTGGGTGCCCTTAACCTATTTTTCCATGATACGATCAATGGCTTCCTATTCCATGTAGTTGAGGTTGATCTCTATATTTGTTAGTTTCTTTGCCACATCTAAGGTGTCTAGTAGTGGTGGAAAATATGGCCACAGGAGGTCCACATTGAATGTTGGGTGTAATCCAAAGAAGGGGGGAATAATTAAATAAAAATAATTGCAACCCATAACCTTGGTGATGGTGTAAGTTCCATAGCAAAGCATTCACAATGTTTGATGGGGTCCTTCTAGGCAATCTTTCTGCAAGTGTAGCCAAACCTTGTCTCCCGCCTTAAACTTGTGGGGAACCAAATGTTGGCCATGGAACTACTTGTACTTTTCATTACATTTATGCAAAATATCATGGACCTATTGGAAGATGCGATGAATCCATTCAATGAATTTCACAGTTTTTTCGACCTCAAATTGAGCATGTGATCTGGATTATTTTCGGCATGAAACACAATGGAGATATAATAAATAAATGCACAGAGATATCACAGATATTCAATAAGATAACATTAATGTATCAGAGATGCAACCATAAACACAGATATACAGTAACACATAATTTCTATTAATGAAAGAAATCTACAGAGACTGTAAAAGTACAGAGTGAAAGACTCACTAGAATGGTGGCAGCTTATCTCTGAGAAGAGATGTGACGACTACTCGCATTCACAAGAAGATGGTTACAATGAGCCTCTGAAGGCCTTTTTAACATAAATAGGAATGCCAAGAAACCTAGACATCCGAAAACCTAACCCTAGGATATGAAGCGCCAAAAGTCATGTGGGCCCCGTTTGGGTAAGTGAGTACATCAACTTCTCGGGATCGAAACTTTTTCATACGATCTCCGTTTTAGGCATGTGATAGCTCGTTGGAAAGGTATTGTAGAGGAGATTCATTTTGGGGGCTCAATAATGAATTTATATATCATTAATAATCTCTATCTCTAAAAACCTTCATTTGGGCCCTAAAAATGGCCTTGGAAGTTCAATACTGCTAAAAATAGTAAATTGCCAAAATTGCCAGAAAACTGTTTTGAGCCAGTCGGAAAAGGTGGGTGGCCGCTGATATCCACCTAGATCAATCCTCCCTTAGGAAACAATGGTATCCATTGCATTGAGTTCCCGGGGGAGAGGGAAAAGCATTTGCTGAATCTGCATCTTGGTGAGCTGCTTGCCTTGTTGGAGACGAAACGCTGCTCAGTTTGTGAAATTTTGTCATGGACCTGTTGAGGATGAGGCAATTCAACAAGTCGGGCTACATGAGAGGATGATTTGCAGAAGGAATCTTTGTGCTTTTCTGCAACTTTCCGACTTGCTTCTGTTTGATAGAAGGTTCTTGGGCCGAGGTTGTAGTGGTTGCAATGTCCTTCTGTTCTCCTTTTGAACAGATTGTGAAGAAGCTAAATTTTGCAGTATGAGATGCTACCTTGTGGCACTTTTTATGTGGAACAATGGTTGGAACTACCTCTGGTATTCTGTAGAGATGACCCCCAGAGAAACATTGACACTGCGGGGTCGAGACTCATAAATAACATGGCGCTTCCACATATATGGTTGGCCCAAGAGAACATCACAGACATCCAGTGGGGAAACATCACATAGTACCTCATCCTTGAAGGGTTGGATGTCGTATGACAATCGACATTGTTGGCTGACACAAAGATCTTGTCCTTGGCGAAGCCACCCGATGTTGTATGGTTGCGGGTGTGGTGTTGTCGACAATCCCAACAGTTTGATGACCTCCATTGAGATGAGGTTCTTCTAGCTTCTGCTATCAACAATAAAATGCAACGGGGTCCCCTTCACCCACATCTGTGAATGAAAAAGGCGCTCCCCCTCTTTAGGATCTGTTGGTTCTTTTGGTTGAATTGTTGCGGTCATGACAATAGTAGTGGGGTCCGTGTCAATGATCTGTCCTTTACCATTATTTTCAGAATCAGATTCTGAATCAGGGTTCGTCTCTTTGTCTTTGATCTCGGACACCAATGAATTTTTTGAGTGAAATTCATCGGTGTTGTGCCAGGGGATTTTGTGGAACTCACACTATTTTCTGGTGTCCTTTGTCTTCCCATGACCCTTCTTTTCCCGTGTCTTGGACTGGTTTTCGGGAGACTATTTGTTAGGGATGTCTCTGTCATACTTCGGTTGTTGTGTATTTGCAGACCCAAACTTTCGTTTGTTCTGGTGCTTAAATTTCTTCTCGATTTTAACAACATATTGATAAGTAACACCGAGTGATGAGATATCCAGAAAATCCATTTCAGTCTGGATGTATCTGTGTAGAGCCCCATGGTATTTCAGAACCAAATGTTGCTTAGAGTCTTTGATACCCATCTTGGTGCGTAAGGTATGGAAGGCATTGGTGAACTCCGGAACTGCTTGGCCCCTCTCTTGCCATAGTGTGGTCCATCTCATGTACTGGTCCTCATAGTTGCCAACAGGGTAATACTGTTCCTTTACCACATCCACAAAAAAATCCCAAGTGGGATCGACCCCATATATTCCAAACTCCTCTGTGGAACTTTTCTCCTAGTAAGTTTCCCAGCAATGTTTGACATGAGGGAGAGCTTTAAGGAGTGCGAAGGTGATCTTTTGTTTGTCGAAAAAATTGTGAACAGAGAAATAACCTTCTAGCAAAGTTAACCATTTTTCTAGGGCTTCTGCATCTATCTGTCCTTCAAATATAGGAATATCAAAATTAACTTGTACCTTGAAAGGCGAGGTGCCTCCAAAGTGGATGCTTGATGAACATGTGCCTGCTGTTATTGGCAGGCATTGCAGTAAGTGGGAAAAATTATCCATCATTTCGTCCCTCTGTCGCGTGAGAGCTTTCTCAAGCAACAGATTGATAGGATCATCTGCTCTGTCATTTTTCTTTTCTTTCGCCATTGAGGGTTTATTGGGTGTGCAAGAGAGATTGTCTTCAAGAGAGACAAGCATGAGACCCAACTTGCTATACTTGGACCTCGTCAGTGACATGCACTGAAAAAATGATCAAGAGCAGCTTGCTATGATACCATTGATCCAGATTATTTTCGGCATGAAATGCAGCGGAGATATAATAAAGAAATGTACAGAGATATTTTAGATATTCAATATGATAACGTAAATGTATTGGAGATGAAACCATAAACAAATATATACAGTAATACATGATTTCTATTAATGAAAGAAATGTACAGAGACTGTAAAAGTACATAGTGAAAGACTCGCTAGAATGGTGGCATCTTATCTCTGAGAAGAGATGTGACGGCTACTCACATTCGAAAGAAGATGGTTACAATGAGACTCTGAAGGATTTTTTCAATAAACAGGAATGCCGAAAACCCTAGACATCCAAAAACCTAACCATAGGAGATGAAGAGCCAAAAGTCACATGGGCCATGTTTGGGTAAGTGAGTACATCAACTTCCCAGGGTCGTAATTTTTTCATACGATCTTCGTTTTAGGCATGTGATAGCGTGTTGGAAAGGTATTTTCAAGGAGATTCATTTTGGGGGCTCAATCATGCCTTAAGTTATCATTGAGAACCTGGATCTCAAAAAACCTTCATTTGGGCCCTCAAAATGGCCCCGAAAGTTAAAAACTGCTAAAAATAGTAAATTGCCAAAATTACAAGAAAACTGTTTTGAGCCAGTCGAAAAAGGTGGGTGTCAAAAAGGTGGGTGGCCACCGATATCCACCTGGATCAAACCTCCCTCCTTAGGAAGCAATGGTCTCCATTGCATTGAGTTCCCAAGGGAGAGGGAAAGGGGTTTACTGAATTTGCATCTTGGTGAGCTACTTGCCTTGCTGGAGACGCCACGCTGCTCAGTTTGTGGAAGTTTGCCACGAAATTGTTGAGGCTGAGTCCATTCAACAAGTTGGGCTACATGAGAGGATGATGTGCAGAAGGAATCTTTGTGCTTTGCTGCAATCTTGTCGACTTGCTTTTGTTTGATAGAAGGTGCTTGGGGCGAGGCTGTAGTGGTTGTAGTGTCCTTTTGTTCTCCCTTTGAATAGATTTTGAAGAAGCTAAATTTTGCAGTATGAGATACTACCTTGTGACACTTTTTAGGTGGAACAGTGGTTGGAACTACCTCTGGTATTCTGTAGAGATGACCCCCGAGAGAAACATTGACACTGTGGAGCCGAGACTCATAAATAGCATGGTGCTTCCACATATATGGTTGGCCTAAGAGAACATCACAAACATCCAGTGGGGTAGCATCACATAGTACCTCATCCTTAAAGGGTTGGATGTCGTATGGAAATTGACATTGTTGGTAGATATGGAGATCTCATCCTTGGCGAAGCCACCCGATGTTGTATGGTTGCGGGTGTGGTGTTGTTGACAATCCCAACAGTTTGAAGACCTCTGCTGAGATGAGGTTCTTCTGGCTTCCACTATCAACAATAAAATGCATCGGGGTCCCCTTCACCCACATCTGTAAATGAAAAAGGTGCCCCCCCTCTTCAGGATCTGTTGGTTCTTCCGGTTGAATTGTTGCAGTCGCGACAATAGCAGTGGGGTCCACGTCAATGATTTGTCCTTTACCATTATTTTCAGAATTAGATTCTGAATCAGGGTTCGGCTCTTTGTCTTTGATCTCAGCCACCAAATGATAGTTTTGAGCAACATTCATTGGTGTTGTGCTAGGGGATTTTGTGGAACTCACACCATTTTCCGGTGTCTTTCTTTGTCTTCCCATGACCCTTCTTTTCCTGTGTCTTGGACTGGTTTTCGAGAAACTGTTTGTTAGGGTTGTCTCTGTCATACTTTGGTTGTTGCGTATTTATAGACCCAAACTCCCGTTTGTTCTATTGCTTAAATTTCTACTCGATTTTAACAACATATCGATAAGCAACATTGAGTGATGAGAAGTCCAAAAAATCCATTTCAATTTGGATGTATATGTGTAGAGCCCCACGGTATTTCAGAAATAAATTTCGCTTGGTTTCTTTGATACATAGCTTGGTGCGCAAGGTATGGAAGGTATTGGTGAACTCTGGAACTGCTTGGCTCCTCTCTTGCAACAGTGTGGTCCATCTCATGTACTAGTCCTCATAGTTGCCAACAGGGTAATACTGTTCCTTTATCACATCCACACAAAAATCCCAAGTGGGATCGGACCCGTATATTTCAGACTCCTCTGTGGAACTTTTCTCCCAGTAAGTTTCCCACCAATGTTTGACATGAAGGAGAGATTTAAGGAATTCGAAGGTGATCTTTTCTTTATCGAAAAAATTGTGAACAGAGAAATAACCTTCTAGCAAAGTTAACCATTTTTCTAGAGCTTCTGCATCTATCTCTCCTTCAAATACAGGAATATCAAAATTAACTCGTACCTTGAAAGGAAAGGTGCCTCCAAAGTGGAATCTTGATGATGATGCACCTACTGTTATAGGCAGGCGTTGAAGGATGTGGGAAAAATTCTCTGTCATTTCGTCCCTCTGTCGCGTGAGAGCTTGCTCAAGCAACATATTGATAGGATCATCTGCTCCATCATTTTTCTTTTCTTTCACCATTGAGGGTTTATTGGGTCTGAGAGAATGATTGTCTTCAAGAGAGACAAGCTCGAGGCCCAAATTTCTATACTCGGACCTTGTCGGGGACATGCACTGAAAAAACGATCAAGACCAGTCTGCTCTGATACCACTGATCCAGATTATTTTCTGCACGAAATGAAGCAGACATATAATAAAGAAATGCACAGAGATATCACAAATATTCAATAAGATAACATAAATGTATTAGAGATGTAACCATAAACACAGATATATAGTAATACACGATTTTTATTAATGAAGGAAATGTATAGAGACTGTAAAAGTACAGAGTGAAAGACTTGCTAGAATGGTGGCAACTTATCTCTGAGAAGAGATGTGACGGCTACCAGCATTCGCAAGAAGATGGTTACAATGAGCCTCTGAAGGAATTTTTACAATAAATAGGAATGCCACAAACCCTAGACATCTGAAAACCTAACCCTAGGAGATGAAGTGTCAAAAGTCATGTGGGCCCCGTTTGGGTAAGTGAGTACATCAACTTCCCGGGGTCGTAACTTTTGCATACGATCTTCGTTTTAGGTCTGTGATAGCTCGTTGAAAAGGTACTGTCGAGGAGATTCATTTTGGGTGCTCAATCATGCCTTCATATATCACTGAGAACCTTGATCTTGAAAAACCTTGATTTGGTCCCTCAAAATGGCCCCAGAAGTTAAAAACTGTTAAAAATAGTAAATTGCCAAAATTGCCAGAAAACTATTTTGAGCCAGTCGGAAAAGGTGAGTGGCCACCGATATACACCTGGATAAATCCTCCATCCTTAGGAATCAATGGTCTCCATTGAGTTGAGTTCCCTGGGGAGAGGAAAAAATGTTTGCTGAATCTGCATCTTGGTGTTCTGCTTGCCTTGCTGGAGACACCGCGCTGCTCAGTTTGTGGAAGTTTGTCACGAACCTATTGAGGCTGAGTCCATTCAACAAGTTGGGCTACATGAGAGGATGATGTACAGAAGGAATCTTTGTGCTTTTCTGCAACCTTTTCGACTTGCTTCTATTTGATAGAAGGTGCTTCGGGCAAAGCTGTAGTGGTTGCAGTGTCCTTCTGTTATCCTTTTGAACAGATTGTGAAGAAGCTAAATTTTGCAGTATGAGATACTACCTTGCGACACTTTTTAGGTGGAACAGTGGCTATAACTACCTCTGGTATTCTGTAGATATGACCCCCTAGATTAACATTGACACTTCGGGGTCGAGAATCATAAATAGCATGGCGCTTCCACATATATGGTTGGCCCAATAGAACATCACAGACACCCAGTGGGGAAACATCACATAGTACCTCATCCTTGAAGGGTTGGATGCCATATGATAATCGACATTGTTGGCTGACACGAAGATCTCTTCCTTGGCGAAGCCACCCTATGTTGTATGGTTGCAGGTGTGGTGTTATCACCAATCCAAAACGTTTGACGACCTCTGCTGAGATGAGGTTCTTCTTTCTTCTTCTATCAATAATAAAATGTAGCGGGGTCCCCTTCACCCACATCTGTGAATGAAAAAGGCAATCCCCCTCTTCAAGATCTGTTGGTTCTTCTGGTTGAATTGTTGTGGCCGCGACAATAGTAGTGGGGTGCACGTCAATGATCTTTCCTTTACCATTATTTTCATAATCAGATTCTGAATCAGGGTTCGGCTCTTTATCTTTGATCTCGACCACCAATCACTATTTTGAGCGACATTCATCGGTGTTGTGCCAGGGGATTTTGTGGAACTCACACCATTTTTTGGTGTCCTTCTTTGTCTTCCCATGAACCTTCTTTTTTCGTGTCTTGGAATGGTTTTTGGAAGACTGTTTGTTAGGGCCATCTCTGTCATACTTCAGTTGTTGCATATTTGCAGACCCGAACTCCCGTTTGTTCTGGTGCTTAAATTTCTTCTCGATTTTAATAACATATCATTAAGCATCCCTGAGTGATGAGATGTCCATAAAATCCATTTCTATTCGGATGTATCTGTGTAGAGCCCCACAGTATTTCAGAACCAAATGTCACTTGGAGTCTTTGATACCCAGCTTGGTGCGCAAGTTATGGAGGGTATTGGTGAACTCTAGAACTACTTGGCCTCTCTCTTGCCACAGTGTGGTCCATCTCATGTACTGGTCTTCATAGTTTCTAACAGGGTAATACTATTCCTTTACCTCATCCACAAAAAAATCCCAAGTGGGATCGACCCCGTATATTCTAGACTCCGCTGTGGAACTTTGCTCCTAGTAAGTTTCCCACCATTGTTTGAAATGAGGGAAATATTTAAGGAGTGAGAATGCGATATTTTCAAGTAGAGTTGTGAACAGAGAAATAACCTTCTACCAGAGTTGTGAACATAGAAATAACCTTCTAGCAAAGTTAACCATTTTTCTAGGGCTTCTGTATCTATTTGTCCTTCAAATACATGAATATCAAAATTAAATTGTACCTTGAAAGGAGAGGTGCCTCCAAAGTGGCCTCTTGATGAAGATGTGCTTTCTCTTATCGGCATGCATTGAAGGATTTGGGAAAAATTCTCCATCATTTCATCCCTCTGTCGTGTGAGAGCTTGCTCAAGCAACAGATTGATAGGATCATCTGCTCCGTCATTTTTCTTTTCTTCCACCATTGAGGGTTTATTGGGTGTGTGAGAGCGATTGTATTCAAGAGAGACAAACATGAGACCCAAATTTTTATACTCAGACCTCGTCAGGGACATGCACTAAAAAAATGATCAAGAGCAGCCTGCTCTGATACCACTGATCCAGATTATTTTCGGCACGAAATTTAGCGGAGATATAATAAGGAAATGTACAAAGATATCACAGATATATGAAAACATAAATGTATCATAGATGCAACCATAAACACAAATATATAGTAATACACGATTTCTACTAATGAAAGAAATGTACAGAGACAGTAAAAGTACAAAGTGAAAGACTCGCTAGAATGGTGACAACTTATCTCTGAGAAGAGATGTGACGACTACTCGCATTCGCAAGAAGATAGTTACAATGAGCCTCTGAAGGTCTTTTTACAATAAAAAGGAATTCCAAAAACCCTAGACATCCGAAAACCTAACCCTAGGAGATGAAGCGCCAAACGTCATGTGGGCCCCGTTTGGGTAAGTGAGTACATCAATTTCCCGGGGTCGTAACTTTTGCATAATATCTTCGTTTTAGCCGTGTGACAGCTCGTTCGAAAGGTATTGTCGAGATGATTCATTTTGGGGGCTCAATCATGCCTTTGATTATCACTGAGAACCTCGATCTAAAAAAATCTTCATTTGGGCCCTCAAAATGGCCCTGGAAGTTAAAAACTGCTAAAAATAGTTAATTGCTAAAATTGCCAAAAAACTATTTTGAGCCAGTCGGAAAAGGTGGGTGGCCACCGATATCCACCTGGATCAATCCTCCCTCCTTAGGAAGCAATGGTCTCCATTGCGTTGATTTTCGGGGGAGAGGGAAAAGCATTTGCTGAATCTGCATCTTGGTGATCTACTTGCCTTGCTGGAGACGTCGCACTGCTCGGTTTGTGGAAGTTTGTTATGAACCTGTTGAGACTGAGGCTGTTCAACAAGTCGGGATACATGAGAGGATGATCTGCAGAAGGAATCTTTGTGCTTTGCTGCAACCTTTTCGACTTGTTTCTGTTTGATAGAAGGTGCTTGGGGAGAGGCTGTAGTGGTTGCAGTGTCCTTCTGTTCTCCTTTTGAATAGATTGTGAAGAAGCTAAATTTTGCAGTATGAGATACTACCTTGCGACACATTTTAGGTGGAACAGTGGTTGGAACTACCTATGGTATTCTGTAGAGATGACCCCCCAAAGAAACATTGACACTGCGGGGTCGAGACTCATTAATAGCATGGAGCTTCCACATATATGATTGGCCAAAGAGAACATCACAGACATCCAGTGGGGCAACATCACATAGTAGCTCATCCTTGAAGGGTTGGATGTTGTATAACAATCGACATTGTTGGTGGACACGAAGATCTTGTCCTTGGTGAAGCCACCCAAAGTTGTATGGCTGCGGGTGTGGTGTTGTCGACAATCCCAACAATTTGATGACCTTTGCTGAGATGCGGTTCTTCTGGCTTCTACTATGAACAATAAAATGCAGCGTGGTCCCCTTCACCCACATCTGTGAATGAAAAAGGCGCTCCCCCTCTTTAGGATCTGTTGGTTCTTCTGGTTGAATTGATGTGGTTCCAACAATAACAATGGGGTCCGTGTCAATGATCTTTCCTTTACCATTATTTTCAGAATCAGATTCAGAATCAGGGTTCAGCTCTTTGTCTTCGATCTTAGCCACCAATGACTGTTTTGAGCGACATTCATCGGTGTTGTGCCAGGGGATTTTGTGGAACTCACACCATTTTCTAGTGTCCTTCTTTGTCTTCCCATGACCCTTCTTTTCCCGTGTCTTAGCCTGGTTTTCGAGAGACTATTTGTTAGGGCCATCTCTGTCATACTTCGGTTGTTGCGTATTTGTAGACCCGAACTCTTATTTGTTCCAGTGCTTTAATTTCTGCTCAATTTTAACAACATATCGATAAGAAACACCGAGTGATGAGATGTGCAGAAAATCCATTTCAGTTTGGATGTATTTGTGTAGAGCCCCACAGTATTTCAGAACCAAATGTCCCTTGGAGTCTTTGATACCCAACTTGGTGCACAAGGTATGGAAGGTATTGGTGAAATTCAGAACTGCTTGTTCCCTCTCTTTCCACAGTGTGGTCCATCTCATGTACTTGTCCTCATAGTTTCCAATAGGGTAATACTGTTCCTTTACCACATCCACAAAAAAATCCCAAGTGGGATCGGCCCCGTATATTATAGACTTCTCTGTGGAAATTTTCTCCCAATAAGTTTCCCACTAATGTTTGACATGAGGGAGCACCTTAGGGAGTGCGAAGGTGATCTTTTCTTTGTCGGAAAAATTGTGAACAGAGAAATAACCTTCTAGCAGAGTTAACCATTTTTCTAGGGCTTCTGCATCTATCTGTCCTTCAAATATAGGAACATCAAAATTAACTTGTACCTTGAAAGGAGAGTTGCCTCCAATGTGGTTGCTTGATGAAGATGCGCCTGCTGTTATCGGTAGGCATTGAAGGATGTGGGAAAAATTCTCCATCATTTCATTCCTCTGTCACGTGAGAGCTTGCTCAAGCAACAGATTGATAGGATCGTCTGCTCCATCATTTTTCTTTTCTTCCGCCATTGAGGGTTTATTGGGTGTACAAGAGAGATTTTCTTAAAGAGAGACAAGCTCAAGACCCAACTTGTTATACTTAGACCTCGTCAGGTACATGCACTGAAAAAGGATCAAGAGCAGCCTTCTTTGATACCACTGATCCATATTATTTTCAGCACAAAATGCAGCGGAGATATAATAAAGAAATGCACAGAGATATCACAGATATTCAATAAGATAACATAAATGTATCAGATATGCAACCATAAACAAAGATATACAGTAATACACAATTTCTATTAATGAAATAAATGTACAGAGACTGTAAAAGTACAAAGTGAAAGACTCGCTAGAATGGTGGCATCTTATTTCTGAGAAGAGATGTGACGGGTACTCGTATTCACAAGAAGATGGTTACAATGAGCCTATGAAGAATTTTTTACAATAAATAAGAATTCCAAAAACCCTAGACATCCGAAAACCTAACCCTAGGAGATGAAGCTCCAAAATTCATGTGGGCCCCGTTTGGGTAAGTGAGTACATCAACTTCCCGAGGTCGTAACCTTTGCATACGATCTCTGTTTTAGGCATGTGATAGCTCGTTGGAAAGGTATTGTAGAGGTGATTCATTTTGGGGGCTAAATCATGCCTTTGGCTATTATTTAGAATCTCTATCTCGCAAAGCCTTCATTTGGGCCCTCAAAATGGCCCCGGAAGTTAAAAACGGCTAAAAATAGTAAATTGCCAAAATTGCAAGAAAACTGTTTTGAGCTAGTTGAAAAATGTGGGTGGCCACCGATATCCAACTAGATCAATCCTCCCTCCTTAGGAAGCAATGGTATCCATTGCATTGAGTTCCCGTTGGAGAGGGAAAAGTGTTTGTTGAATCTGCATCTTCGTGAGTTGCTTGCCTTGCTGGAGACACTGCACTACTTAGTTTGTGGAAGTTTGTCACGAAACTGTTGAGGTTGAGGCCATTCAACAAGTCAGGATACAAGAGAGGACGATGTGTAGAAGGAATCTTTGCGCTTTACTGCAACCTTGTCGACTTGCTTCTGTTTGATAGAGGGTTCTTGGGTTGAGGCTATAGTGGTTGCAGTGTCCTTCTGTTCTCCTTTTGAATAGATCGTGAAGAAGCTAAATTTTGCAGTATGAGATACTACCTTGCGACACTTTTTAGGTGGAACAGTGGTTGGAACTACCTCTGTTATTTTGTAGAGATGACTCCCCAGAGAAACATTGACACTGTGGGGTTGAGACTCATAAATAACATGGCACTTCCACATATATGGTTGGCCCAAGAGAACATCACAGACATTTAGTGGGGAAACATCACATAGTACCTCATCCTTGAAGGGTTGGATGTTGTATGACAATCGACATTGTTGGCAGACACAGAGATCTCATCCATGGCGAAGCCACCCAATGTTTTATGGCTGTGGGTATGGTGTTGTCGACAATCCCAATAGTTTGACAACCTCTGCTGAGATGAGGTTCTTCTGACTTCTACTATCAACAATAAAATGCAGCGGGGTCCCCTTAACCCACATCTGTGAATGAAAAAGGCGCTCCCCCTCTTCAGGATCTGTTGGTTCTTCTGGTTGAATTGTTGTGGTCGCAACAATAGCAGTGCGTTCCACGTCAATGATCTGTCCTTTACCATTATTTTCGGAATTAGATTCTGAATCAGGGTTCGGCTCTTTATCTTTGATCTCGGCCACCAATGACTATTTTGAGCGACATTCATCGGTGTTGTGCCAGGGGATTTTGTGGAACTCGCACCATTTTCTGGTGTCCTACTTTGTCTTCCCATGACCCTTCTTTTCCCATCTCTTGGACTGGTTTTCAGGAGAGTGTTTTTTAGGTCCGTCTCTGTCATACTTCGGTTGTTGCGTATTTGCAGACCCGAACTCCCGTTTGTTCTGGTGCTTAAATTTTTACTCGATTTTAACAAAATATCGATAAGCAACACCGAGTGATGAGATGTCCAAAAAATCCATTTCAGTCTGGATGTATTTGTGTATTGCCCCACAGTATTTCAGAACCAAATTTCGCTTGGAGTCTTTGATACCCATCTTGGTGCACAAGGTATGGAAGGTATTGGTGAAATCCGGAACTGCTTGGCCCCTCTCTTGCCGCATTGTGGTCCATCTCATGTATTGGTCCTCATAGTTTCCAACAGGGTAATACTGTTCCTTTACCGCATCCACAAAATAATCCCAAGTGGGATCAACCCTGTATATTCTAGACTCCTCTATGGAAATTTTCTCCTAGTAAGTTTCCCACCAATGTTTGACATGCAGGAGAGCTTTAAGGAGTGTGAAGGTGATCTTTTATTTGTCAGAAAAATTGTGAACAGAGAAATAACCTTCTAGCAGAGTTAACCATTTTTCTAGGGATTCTGCATATATCTCTCCCTCAAATACAGGAATATCAAAATTAACTTGTACCTTGAAATGCGAGGTGCCTACAAAGTGGTCTCTTGATGAAGATGTGCCTGCTATTATCAGTAGGCATTGAAGGATGTGGGAAAAATTCTCCATCATTTCATCCCTCTGTCGCGTGAGAGCTTGCTCAAGCAACATATTGATAGGATCGTCTACTCTGTCATTTTTATTTTCTTCCTCCATTGAGGGTTTATTGGGTGTGCGAGAGCGGTTGTATTCAAGAGAGAAATATTGAGACCCAACTTTCTATACTCGGACCTCGTCGGGGACATGCACTGAAAAAATGATCAAGAGAAACCTGCTCTGATACCACTGATCCAGATTATTTTCGGCATGAAATGCAGTGGAGATATAATAAAGAAATGCACAGAGATATCCTGGATATTCAATAAGATAACATAAATGTATCAGAGATGCAACCATAAACACATATATACAGTAATACATGATTTCTATTAATTTAATAAATGTACAGAGACTGTAAAAGCACAGAGTGAAAGACTCGCTAGAATGGTGGCAGCTTATCTCTGAGAAGAGATGTGACGACTACTCACATTCACAAGAAGATTTTTACAATGAGCCTTTAAAGGAATTTTTAAAATAAATAGGAATGTCAAAAACCTTAGACATCTGAAAATCTAACCCTAGGAGATGAAGCACCAAAAGTCATGTGGGCCCCGTTTGGGTAAGTGAGTACATCAACTTCCTAGGGTTGTAACATTTGCATACGATCTCCGTTTTAGGCGTGTGATAGCTCGTTGGAAAGGTATTGTCAAGGAGATTCATTTTGGTGGCTCAATCATTCCTTTATCTATCATAGAGAACATTCATCTCGAAAAACCTTAATTTGGGCCCTCAAAATGGCCTCAGAAGTTAAAAACTGCTAAAAATAGTAAATTGCCAAAATTGCCAGAAAACTGTTTTGAGCCAGTCGAAAAAGGTGGGTGGCCACCGATATCCACCTAGATCAATCATGCCTCCTTAGGAAGCAATGGTCACCATTATGTTGAGTTCCCGGGGGAGAGGGAAAAGCATTTGTTGAATCTGCATCTTGGTGAGCTGCTTGCCTTGCTGGAGACGTCGTGCTGCTCAGTTTGTGGAAGTTTGTCATGAACCTGTTGAGGCTGAGACCGTTCAACAAGTCGGGCTACATGAGAGGATGATGTGGAGAAGGAATATTTATGCTTTGTTGCAACCTCGACGACTTTCTTCTGTTTGATAGAAGGTGCTTGGGGCGAGGCTGTAGTGGTTGCAGTGTCCTTCTGTTCTCCTTTTGAACATATTGTGAAGAATTTAAATTTTGCAATATGAGATACTACCTTGCGACAATTTTTAGGTGGAACAGTGGTTGGAACTGCCTTTCATATTCTGTAGAGATGACCCCCCAGAGAAACATTGACACTGCGGGGTCGAGACTCATAAATAGCATGGCGCTTCCACATATATGGTTGACCGAAGAGAACATCATAGACATCCAATGGGGAAACATCACATAGTACCTCATCCTTGAAGGGTTATATGCCGTATGAAAATCAACATTATTGGCTGACACAGAGATCTTGTCCTTGGCGAAGCCACCTAATGTTGTATGGATGCGGGTGTGGTGTTGTCGACAATCCCAACAGTTTGATGACCTCTTCTGAGATGAGGTTCTTCTGGCTTCCAATATCAACAATAAAATGAAGCAGGGTCCCCTTCACCCACATCTGTGAATGAAAAAGGCGCTCCCCCTCTTCAGGATCCGTTGGTTCTTCTGGTTGAATTGTTGCGGTCACGACAATAGCAGTGGGGTCCGCGTCAATGATCTGTCCTTTACCATTATTTTCAGAATCAGATTCTGAATCAGGGTTCGGGTCTTTGTCTTTGATCTCGGCCACCAATGACTGTATTGAGCGACGTTCATCGGTGTTGTGCCAGGGGCTTTTGTGGAAATCGCACCATTTTTCGGTGTCCTTCTTTTTCTTCCCATGACCCTTCTTTTCCCGTGTCTTGGACTTGTTTTTAGGACACTATTTGTTAGGTTCATCTCTGTCATACTTCAGTTGTTGTGTATTTGCAAACCCGAACTCCCGTTTGTTCTAGTGCTTAAATTTTTGCTCAATTTTAACAACATATCGATAAGCAACACCGAGTGATGAGATGTCCAAAAAATCCATTTCAATCTGGATGTATCTGTGTAGAGCCCCATGATATTTCAGAATCAAATGTCACTTGGAGTCTTTGATACCCATCTTGGTGCACAAGGTATGGAAAGTATTGGTGAACTTTGGAAATGCTTGGCCCCTCTCTTGCCGCAGTGTGGTCCATCTCATGTACTGGTCCTCATAGTTGCTAATAGGGTAATAATGTTCCTTTACCGCATCCACAAAAAAATCCCAAGTGGGATCGACCCCGTATATTCCAGACTCCTCTATGGAACTTTTCTCCCAGTAAGTTTCCCACCAATGTTTGACATGAGGGAGAGGTTTAAGGAGTGTCAAGGTGATCTTTTCTTTGTCGGAAAAATTGTGAACATAGAAATAACCTTCTAGCAGAGTTAACCATTTTTCTAGGGCTTCTGCATCTATCTGTCCTTCAAATGCAGGAATATCAAAATTAACTTGTACCTTGAAAGGTGAGGTGCCTCCAAAGTGGATGCTTGATGAAGATGCGTTTGCTGTTATAGGCAGGCATTGAAAGATGTGGGCAAAATTCTCCATCATTTCATCTCTTTGTCGCATGAGAGCTTGCTCAAGCAACATATTGATAGGATCGTCTGCTCCATCATTTTTCTTTTCTTCCGCCCTTGAGGGTTTATTAGGTGTGCAAGAGAAATTGTCTTCAAGAGAGAAAATATTGAGACCCAACTTGCTATACTCGGACCTCGTCGGGGACATGCACTGAAAAAATGATCAAGAGTAGCCTACTCTGATACCATTGATCCAGATTATTTTCAGCACAAAATGCAACGAAGATATAATAAAGAAATGCATAGAGATATCGAAGATATTCAATAAGATAACATAAATGTATCAGAGATGCAACCATAAATAAAAATATATAGTAATACACGATTTATATTAATGAAAGAAATGTACAAAGACTGTAAAAGTACAGAGTGAAAAACTCGCTAGAATGGTGCCAGCTTATCTCTGAGAAGATATGTGACGGCTACTCGCATTCACAAGAAGATGGTTACAATGAGCCTCTGAATGCCTTTTTACAATAAACAGAAATTCCAAAAACCCTAGACATCCGAAAACCTAACCCTAGGAGATGAAGTGCCAAAAGTCATGTGGGCCCTGTTTGGGTAAGTGAGTACATCAACTTCCCGGGGTCGTAACTTTTGCATACGCTCTCCGTTTTAGGTGTGTGATAGGTCGTTGGAAAGGTATTTTTCAGAAGATTCATTTTGGGTAATCAATAATTCCATTGGCCATCATTGAGAACCTTTATCTCGAAAAACCTTCATTTGGGCCCTCAAAATGGCCCCGGAAGTTAAAAACAGCTAAAAATAGTAAATTGCCAAAATTGCCAGAAATTTGTTTTGAGCCAGTTGGAAAAGGTGGGTGGCCACCAATATCCACTTGGATCAATCCTCCCTCCTTAGGAAGCAATGGTCTCCATTGAGTTGAGTTCTCGGGGGAGAGGGAAAAGTGTTTGTTGAATCTGCATCTTGGTGAGCTGCTTGCCTTGCTAGAGACACCACGCTGCTCAGTTTGTTAAAGTTTGTCACGAACTTGTTGAGGCTGAGGCCATTCAACAAGTTGGGCTACATAAGAGGAAAATTTGCAGACCCAAACTCCCATATGTTTTGGTGCTTAAATTTCTGCTCAATTTTAACAAAATATCGATAAGCAACACCGAGTGATGATATGTCTAGAAAATCCATTTTAGTCTGGATGTATCTATGTAGAGCCCCATGGTATTTCATAATCAAATGTCGCTTGGATTATTTGATACCCAGCTTGGTGTGCAAGGTATAGAAGGTATTGGTGAACTCCATAACTTCTTGGCCCCTCTCTTGCCGTAGTGTGGTCCATCTCATGTACTAGTCCTCATAGTTGCCAACAGGATAATATAGTTCCTTTACCGCATCCACAAAAAAATCCCAAGTGGGATCGACCCCGTATATTCCAGACTCCTCTATGGAACATTTCTCCCTGTAAGTTTCCCACCAATGTTTGACATGAGGGAGATCTTTAAGGAGTGCGAATGTGATCTTTTCTTTGTCAAAAACATTGTGAATAGAGAAATAACCTTCTAGCAGAGTTAACCATTTTTCTAGGGCTTCTGCATCTATCTATCCTTCAAATACAAGAATATCAATATTAACATGTACCTTGAAAGGAGAGGTGCCTCCAAAGTGGTTTCTTGATGAAGATGCGCCTATTTTTATCGGCAGGCGTTGAAGGATCTGGGCAAAATTCTCCATCATTTCGTCCCTCTGTCACGTGAGAACTTGCTCAAGCAACATATTGATAAGATCGTCTGCTCCGTCATTTTTATTTTCTTCTGCCATTGAGGGTTTATTGGGTGTGCAAGAGAGATTGTATTCAAGAGAGACAATCTCGAGACCCAACTTGCTATACTCGGACCTTGTCGGAGACATGCACTGATAAAATGATCAAGAGCAACCTGCTCTAATACCACTTATCCAGATTATTTTCGGCACGAAATGCAGTGGAGATACAATAAATAAATACATAGAGATATCGCAGATATTCAATAAGATAACATAAATGTATTAGAGATGCAATCATAAACACAGATATATAGTAATACATGATTTCCATTAATGAAATAAATGTACAGAGACTATAAAAGTACTGAGTGAAAGACTCGCTAGAATGGTGGCAGCTTATTGCTGAGAAGAGATGTGACGGATAATCGCATTCGCAAGAAGATGGTTACAATGAGCCTCTGAAGGTATTTTTACAATAAACAGGAATGCCAAAAACCCTAGAGATCCAAAAACCTAACCCTAGGAGATAAAGCGCCAAAAATCATATGGGCCCCGTTTGGGTAAGTGAGTACATCAAATTCCCGAGGTTGTAACTTTTTCATATGATCTCCGTTTTAGGTGTGTGATAGCTTGTTGGAAAGGTATTGTCGAGGAGATTTATTTTTGGGGATAAATAATTCTTTTGGATATCATTGAGAACCTATATATTGAAAAACCTTCATTTGGGCCTTCAAAATGGCCCCAGAAGTTAAAAACTGCTAAAAATAGTAAATTGCCAAAATTGCCAGAAAACTATTTTGAGCCAGTCAGAAAAGGTGGGTGGCCACCGATATCCACCTGGATCAATCCTCCCTCCTTAAGAAGGAATTGTCTCCACTTCATTGAGTTCCCGTGGGAGAGGGAAAAGTGTTTGCTGAATCTGCATCTTGGTGAGCTGCTTGCCTTGCTAGAGACATTGCGCTGCTCAGTTTGTGGAAGTTTATCACGAACCTGTTGAGGCTGAGGCCATTCAACATGTCAGGCTACATGAGAGGACGATGTGTAGAATGAATATTTGTGATTTTATACAACCTCATCGACTTGCTTCTGTTTGATAGAAGGTGCTTGGGGTGAGGCTGTAGTGGTTGCAGTGTCGTTCTATTCTCCTTTTGAACAGATTGTGAAGAAGCTAAATTTTGCAGTATGAGATACTACCTTGCGGCACTTTTTAGGTGGAATAGTGGTTGGAACTACCTCTGGTATTATGTAGAGATGACCCCCAAGAGAAACATTGACACTGCGGAGTCGAGACTCATAAATATCACGACGCTTCCACATATATGGTTGGCCCAAGAAAACATCATAGACATACAGTGGAACAACATCACATAGTACCTCATCCTTGAAGGGTTGGATGCCGTATGATAATCGACATTGTTGGCTGACACAAAGATCTCATCCTTGGCGAAGCCACCCAATGTTGTATGGCTGCGGGTGTGGTGTTGTCAACAATCCCAATAGTTTGATGACCTCTGCTGAGATGAGGTTCTTCTAACTTCCGCTATCAACAATAAAATGCAGTGGGGTCCCCATCACCCACATCTGTGAATGAAAAAAGCGCACCCCCCTTTAGGGATCTGTTGGTTCTTCTGGTTGAATTTTTGCAGTCACAACAATAGCAGTGGGGTCCGCGTCAATGATTTGTCCTTTACCAATATTTCTAGAATTAGATTCTGAATCAAGGTTCGAATCTTTGTCTTTGATCTTGACTACCAATGACTTTTTTGAGAGACATTCATTGGTGTTGTGCTAGGGGATTTTGTGGAACTCACACCATTTTCTGGTGTCCTTCTTTGTCTTCCCATGACCCTTCTTTTCCCGTGTCTTGGACTGGTTTTTGGGAGACTGTTTGTTAGGGCCATATTTGTCATACTTCGGTTGTTGGGTATTTGCAGAACTGAACTCCCATTTGTTCTGGTGCTTAAATTTTTTCTCAATTTTAACAACATATCGATAAGCAACACCAAGTGATGAGATGTGTAGAAAATCCATTTCAGTCTGGATGTATCTGTGTAGAGCCCCACAATATTTCAGAACCAAATGTCACTTGGAGTCTTTGATACCCATCTTGGTGCTCAAGGTATATAAGGTATTGGTGAACTCCGGAACTACTTGGCCCCTCTCTTTCCGCAGTATGGTCCATCTCATGTATTGGTCCTCATAGTTGCCAACAGGCTAACATTGTTCCTTTACCACATCCACAAAAAAATCCCAAGTGGGATTGGCCCCATATATTTCAGACTCCTTTGTGGAAATTTTCTCCCAGTAAGTTTCCCACCAATGTTTGACATGATGGAGAGCTTTAGGGAGTGTGAAGGTGATCTTTTCTTTGTTGGAAAAATTGTGAACAGAGAAATAACCTTCTAGCAGAGTTAACCATTTTTCTAGGGCTTCTGCATCTATTTGTCCTTCAAATACAGGAATATCAAAATTAATTTATACCTTGAAAGGTGAGGTGCGTCCAAAGTGGCCACTTGATGAATATGCGCCTGCTGTTATCGGCAGGCATTGAAGGATGTGGGAAAAAATGTCCATCATCTCATCCCTCTGTCGCGTGAGAGCTTTCTCAAGCAACAAACTGATAGGATCGTCTGCTACATCATTTTTCTTTTCTTCCGCCATTGAGGGTTTATTGGGTGTGTGAGAGTGATTGTATTCAAGAGAGACAAGCTCGAGACCCAATTTTCTATACTCAGACCTCGTCGGGGACATGCACTGAAAAAATGATCAAGAGAAGCCTGCTCTGATACCACTGATCCAGATTATTTTTGGCACGAAATGCAATGGAGATATAATAAAGAAATGCACAGAGATATCATAGATAACATAAATGTATCAGATATGAAACCATAAACACATATATACAGTAATACACGATTTCTATTAATGAAAGAAATGTACAGAGACTATAAAAGTACAGAGTGAAAGACTCGCTAGAATGGCAACAACTTATCTCTGAGAAGAGATGTGACGGCTACTCGCATTCGCAAGAAGATGGTTACAATGACCCTCTAAAGGAATTTTTACAATAAACAGGGATGCCAAAAACCCTAGACATTTGAAAACCTAATCCTAGGAGATGAAGCACCAAAAGTCATGTGGGCTCTGTTTGGGTGAGTACATCAACTTCCCGGGGTTGTAACTTTTGCATACGATCTTCGTTTTAGGCGTGTGATAGTTTGTTGGAAAGGTATTGTCAAGGAGATTAATTTTGGAGGATCAATAATGCCTTCGAATATCATTGAGAACCTTGATCTCAAAAAAACTTCATTTGGGCCCTCAAAATGGCCCCAGAAGTTAAAAACTGCTAAAAATAGTAAATTGTCCAAATTGCTAGAAAACTGTTTTGAGCCAGTCGGAAAAGGTGGGTGGCCATCGATATCCACATGGATCAGCATGTGAATATTCTTCCTTTGTGGATGCAAGGGGTAGTGCTACATCAATGGGGCCCGATGGTTGAAATCCTAGGCCCACCTAAAAAGGGTTGTGGTTGGTCGAGATATGGAAGGATTTATTGTATATTTGATGGACATAAGGGAGGATCTCATCCCATGTTCATTGATGCTTGGATTTGTACATGCACAAGAGATGCATGATCATCCTATTGACGACCTTTGTTTATCCATCGTATTGAGGGTGGAAGGTAGTGGATTTGGTGAGCTTGGTGTCCAACTATGACCATATGATTGACCAGAATGTGCTCAAGAATATGTTGTCATGATATGATATGATGGTCTATGGTAGTACAAAGTGTACCCATACATATTCAAAGAATATATTGGCAGTGGTCTCGACCATGATATTCTTCTTGCAGGTGGTAAGAATGACCATCTTGGAGAATCGATCAACAACCACAAATACACATTAAATGCCATGCTTGGTGGAGGGGAGACATGACATGTGGTCGATAAAGATGGATTCCTAGGGCTTGTAAAGAGTAGGCAATGGGGTGTACAATCCTCTTTTTTTAATGGATATATTGAAAATGGAACAGGAAGTGCAGGATATGATATACTTACTAACATCTTGTCAAAGCTTCTACCAATATAAATAATTTTGTAGTACTGCCAATTTATTTTCCATGCTAAAGTGTCCTACCACTTGACTGTAGTGGGCTTCCAAAATCATCTTTGCATCCTCTCTTGAAGGAAAAAAAAGATGACCCAGATGGCATAACAGTCCATCCTAAATATGAAAATTGGAAATGGTCGTGATTTTTCCCTATATATGGTAGGTTGTAGTGAATTCAATATCACTTCCATCAAGTTCGGACCACCTGGAGGTCTCATTCCCACAAGAGTTGAGCCCTATGGTTAGTGATTCAACTAGATGTCGAATGAGGTAGTCAACGATGTGATTGATGCTCCCTTTCTTATACTTCATGTTGAGGTGAAACTGTTGCAAGTATGTGGGATAATTTTGATGGTGGTCATTCCACAATTTTCCTTGTGTCTGCATGAACTCCAAAGGATTGTGATTCATATGGATGATTGTATCCTTCTTGAGAATTTAATGCTTCCATTATCGGTAGGCTTGCACAATGGAATTCATTTCTTTGACATAGGTGGGGTACTTGCAAACAACATCTAAGAGTGTCTTACTATGACATGCCACCGGATGACCTTGTTGAGTGAGAACAACACCAACAACATAATCAAAATCATATGTCCTAATATCAAATGTTTGTTGCAAATTGGGTAAGGCGAGCATGGAGGATGAGCATAAGTGATGTTTTAGATCATTAAAAGCTTTATGTTGTGACCTTCCCCACACAAATTTGGCTTTGAAACCACCCTTGGTCACTTGGATGAGATCCCATGTGACATGGGAGAACCCCAATATGAATCTATGATAGAAGTTGGCAAGGCCTAAAAATCTCTAAATCTCGATGAGTGTTGTTAGGTTTGACCAGTTACAAATGACTTGGATATTGAATGGATCAACACACACCCCATTCTCATCTATAATGTATCTGAGGTATTGGACCATGTTCATGTTGAAGGAGAATTTCTCTAGGTTAGCATACAACTTTTGATGTCATAGATTGTGGATGACCTGTTGAATGTGTTGCAAGTGTGCTTCCCAACTCTTGTTGAAGACAAGGATGTCATCTAGATATAAAACCACAAAGTAATTGGTGAAGGATTGCAATATTTCATCCATCAACCTCATGAAATGTTTTGGGGAATTCGTAAATACAAAGGGCATGACCAACCACTTGAAAATACCTTCTTTAGACTTGAAATAAGTCTTCCATACATTAGTTTTTTCTATGGGGACTCGGTGGTAGTTGGAATTGAGATCAATCTTACTAAATTACTTGGACCCATTGAGCTATTCAAGAAGGTCATCAATCCATGGAATAGGGTACCAATTCCTGACTGTGATTTTTTTCATAGCTACATAATCAATATAGAGTCGTTAGGTCCCATCTTTCTTCTACACAAGAACGATTAGGCTCCCGCGGGGTGAGGAGCTTGGTCGAATGTGCCCTTTATGGAGCAACTCTTGAATATAGAGATTGATTTACTCATTTTCTAGGATTAATCTTCGATGCATTGGCCCATTGAGCAATGACATTCCAAGAGTTAGCTCAATTGAATTCTTAACTTGATAGTGAAGAGGCACCCTGATAGGTGAGGTGAATATGACCCATTATTCTTTCATGCATTTGTCCACTCGCTTCTACTTTGTAGAGGATCCCTGTGCAAAGGGAATGGATGTGGTCGATACCTTCCTTTCAATTTGAGATTGAATCATGAAGAGGACAAATTTCCCAGTCTGGTAGATGACCTTCCTGTACTTCTTAGCTGAGACCAAAGAGATTGTGATAGGTGGAGCTACCTCTGGGATCTTGTACAAATATATTCCCATTGTAACAATGACACTAAGGTATATACTCATAGACAACATGAATTTTCCACATATATGGTTGTCCTAAAAGAACATCACAAACTTCAACTGGGGAAATATCACATAATATCTCGTCCTTGAAGGGTTTGATGCCATAGGTAAGACAACACTATTTATTGATGCACATATCACGTCCTTGGTTGATCCACTCGATGTTGTACAACTGTGGATGTGGTTTTGTTGACAAATAAAGATGCTTCACAACCTCTTCTAAAATAAGGTTCTTTTTTATCTCACTTTCAATAATGAAAAGTAGCAGAGCACCTTTCACCGACATCTATAAGTGAAAAAGGTGCTCACCTACTTCTGGCTCTTCTAGTTCATTTGGTTGGATATTGGTGGTAGAGACTATGGCACTAGGTTCTGCATTAATGATCTACTTTTCCTTGTCTGGCTTTGAATCAAAGTCGGAGCCTAGATCAGACTTTGAGTCTTTATCTCAGCCACCAATGATCCAGATTTATGTAGGAACACAATGAAATACAAAAGTACACATAAACGCAGAGATGCAACGGAAATAAGACTTCATTTCATTAATAACAAATGACTCCAATATGCTTACAGATAGAATAGAAATAAACTAGCTAGGGCGCTGGTAGCTTATCTCTGAGAAGAGATGTGGTGGCTACTAGCCTCTGAACTGTGTTACAATGAGGCTCGAAGGCCTATTATTGTTGAGAAACAATGGAAAACCCTAAACATCCAAAGACCTAACCCTAGGAGATGAAACACCAAGACTATGGGCCACGTTTGGGTAAGTTGGTACATCAACTTCCCAGGGACGTAACTTTGGCATACGATCTCCGTTTGACGCGTTCCATACCTCATTAGAAAGATCCATGTTGCTCCACGTTTTCCCAAAAAAAGTCGTTTAAGGCCTCAAAATGGCTCTGGAAGTTCAGGACCCAAAAAACTGCTAAAAATAGTAAACTGTGCGGAAACTGAAAAACTGAAAGAAGAAATGGTGGGGGTCCAAGTGGAATAGGTGGGTGGCCACTAATATCCACCTGGATCAACCAATGACTACTTCGAGTGACATTCATAGGTGTTGTTCCAGGGGATTTTACGAAATTTTCACCACTTCCTAGTGTCTTTCTTCATCTTCCCATCACCCTTATTTATTTGTGGCTTAGACTGGTTTTCCATCCTTGCTTTGTCCTTTGTTTTGTGTGTTGGGGCTACCCTTTCCTGGATTTTTTTTTGATGCATTCACTGATCCAAACTATGGATTATTGCTATGCTTAAATTTTTTCTTGATTTTGACAACATATCTATAATGGCTCCCAACAACGAGATGTCTAGAAACTCCATTTATATTTGGATGTACCTATGTAATACCCCATGGTATTTTAGAACCATATGCCACTTGAAGTCTTTGATACCTAGCTTGGTGCATAAGGTATGGAAGATATTTGTGAACTTTGAGATTGTTTGGTCCCTCACCTGATAGAGTGTGGTACATATCATGTGCTGGTTGTTGTAGTTTCCAATAGGGTAATATTGTTCCTTGATGTCATCCATAAAAGAGTCCCAAGTGGGATTGGCCCCAAATATTCCAGTCTCCCACCAATGTTTGACACGGGGGACCGCCATAAGGAGTGCAAAGGTGATATTTTCCCTATTGGAAAAAATGTGGAGAGAGAAATAACCTTCTAGTAGATTTAACTAATTTTTGACAACATTTGCATATATCTAACCTTCAAATATGGGAATATCAAAATTAACTTGTACCTTGAAGGGAATGGCGCCTCCAAAGTGGCCTCTTGAAAAAGATTCATATATTGTTGTCAGAAACCACCGAAGGATTTTGGAAAATTGATACATCATATTATTCCTCTGTTTCATGAGGACTTCCACGAGAAATCGCTTAATCAGATCTACTTCTCCCTTGTCTCTCTATTCCTCCACCATGGGAGATTGTCGGAGTCGGTGAGGACAGTCTTCCAAAGGTTCGACGATTTTGAGTCCTAGTGCCTAATACCTTGACCTCGTTCGGTACATGCACAGATAAATAGATAAAGAGAAAACTTCTATGATACCACTAATTCATATTTGTGAGGGAATGAAATGAAACAAATAAATAAGACAAAAACACAGAGATACAATAATACTCAATTTCTATTAAATATTGAAATATCTAGAGACTGTAAAAGAAAATACAAAGTGGAATGAACTCACTAAAATGGTGGTAGCTTATCTCTGAGAAGAGATGTGACGACCGTGCGCATTCACAAGAGTATTATTACAATGAGGCTCCAAAGGTATTTTTAACATAAAGCATAAATGATAAAACCATAAAAATCCAAAACCCTAACCCTGGAAGATGAAACACAAAAAGGTTTGTGGGCCCTGATGGGGGTAGTTGATAAATCAACTTCCCTAGGGCATAACTTTGCATACGATTTTCATTTGGGGTACTCGATACCTCGTCAAAAAGGTATAGTCGAGGAGTACTTATTCCAAGTAACCCAGTACAAGAATTTGACATCTATTGGGCACTACCACGTAGAAAAAAGGTCATTTAAGGCCTCAAAATGAACCAGGAAGTTTGGGACTCAAAAAACTATAGAAAAACCGCCAAAATGGAAATTGTATGTTGAGCAAGTGGAATAGGTGGGAAGCCACTGATGTCCACCTGGATCCCATATGAAAACTAGGAAATTGTCCAGGGATGGTTTTTTTAACCGCTTTGATTGCTTCTTCTAGGGATGATGATAGGATGTCATCCCAATTGGAATTTGACCTGAAATCCGTGATGTAATAAATGAGAGGTGCCCAAGTTATCAAGAATTTCAAAGCATCATGTTCCCCATATAACCTGCATAGCATCACCACAACATATCAGTAAGGCATTACCAACAATTTAGTCAGTTACTTGCTTGAGGTCATTGATTTCAATGGTTTGTTGGGATTGTACTAGACCTTAAATATATACTTCGCATTAAGTGGGAATTTATTAATAATATTTGCATCTAATGATAATTCCCCCTTATCTAGGTGGTAGCATGAATCTATGGTTGATGCTTGGAATGATGATATCGGGTGTTACAGATGTTCCCTGGCATTGAGAATGTACCTAGTCTCCAATTCCACATGTCTCACTAGCCATGAGATGGCCTCTATGTATGGGAACAATGTTGTGTGGCCTACTACCTTATACGAATTTTAATTTCTAATGTTTTTGAATACCTTGAGGTGAGAAACGTCTTCTTCCCCTTGGGGAAAAATTTGAGTTTTGAACATCTGGTAGACCTCGCCCCATTTGATTAAGTTTTCTTTATCGATGATCCCTTTAGTATTGTCATAAATGTGTCTAGATAGGTCTACCTCTTTCTCCTGGTGGCTTCCTCTTGCAAAGGATTCTTCCATAGGGGATTTTATAGCACTTTGTGATTTCTTGCATGGTGACATATCTGAGTTTTCAAAATCTATTCATCATTATTTCACCAGAATACTAATCATTAGATAAAAACATCAACTGATGACTATTTCACAAGGAAAAGAAGTGAAGCAAGGGAAAGAGTGGCATTAATTCTTACACTTTGCTGATTTCCAAGCCTCCCTAGAAAAATCAAAGTGTTTGTGCTTTAGATGTCAATACATACATGTATCAGCATCAGAGAGACCATTTATATCAATATGGGGAGGTGTGTTGGTGTCTCAAGAGAAAATTAGTGGTGACATTGAAAAACTACTTCACTAATGTTTTGATAAGTGTTCAAAAGAGGGATCGGTTTCAATGTACCAACCTCGAAGATTCCAACACTGTCGATATGAAGGATGCCTCACTGAATTTTATCAAAAAAATGATTTCAATATGCAAGGATGGTGTTGGCAGTTATCTGAAGAAAGTTGTCGATACATGGAATCCTGTATCAACGCCGATCATTCGAGCATTGCTGATATGAATTTTGAATGTTAAATTTGACTAAGTCTCAATTGAATTTTCAATCATGCAAGTGTATTGGTGGTAGAAACTTCATGGGAGTTGATACGATTTGAAGTTGAGTTTTGGCTAAGTATGGACTAATGGAATTACATGGGTTTGGACCTGGTCTTATCCCATGGAGTTTTTCTCCCAGGTTTAGGCTTCACAGAGGTTCATGCCAATAGAAGACCAATATGATGGAGTCAAGTTTAATCAACATGATGATGGGGGGACTAGTTAGGTTAGGGATTTTTGGCCATATCTCGAAGGGTTTCGATGAGTTATGGAGTGGAGTTTTCGAGGGGGGGAATTCAGTCTATGAGGGGAACTAACTAGGGAACGAGTAAAAAAGGAGAAGTTAGGTTGTCGAGGGCTCGGTGGAATTGGGTGTGGAGGATAGTCATGGATAATGGGTTAAAGGCCAACTTTCCCTCCAAGTACCAACCTTATATTTGAAACAATGAAACTGAAATCATCACAAAGACACATGGAACAAATAAAAAGGTTCCTACCCGACGTTAAAAGGTGAAATGTGGGTGATAAGTAGGATAAATGTTGAGTGATCCTATCACAAGGAATTTATTCTCTTGTGTGCTCCTAGTGTAACAGTGAAAACTACAATCCTTCATGGGATTTACAACCCTTTTTGTTTGCTTTGCACAAAAATAAATACGGAAAAGGCATGTACCGGTGGTGATGAGTGGTTTGGAATCAAGAATTATTTTATGTATCGATGATCATAATTCAAACCTCACTGGTGGACTGATGGTGATCAACTAAACCACAATGACACATGAGATTTAAGTGGAAAAGATCGACACTAGTCAGTCTCCTCATGTGTCAGTGAAGATAATGTCATCTCTGTCGATATGTAAGGACCGTCCTTTGTTAAAACTTGTAAGTGTGGGAAGTCTCATGTAACGGTGATGATGAGTGGGTTGATGTCGACGTATCGGTGAAGAAAATCTCATCTATGCCGACACATAAAGTATAACCCGTTAAAACCCAAAGTATCATGTATGTCATAGGATATGGCAAGATGAATGTCGGTGTGTTGATGACCAAGACTTCATGGTCACCGATAAACACAATCAAGATAAAAAAAAATGCTAAGTGTTGGCACTTTCTAGTTTAGGTGAAGAAAACACTAACTTGTTGATATTAGCCGTATCGGTGAGGAAAATATTAAATCGTTGATATATCTAGAATCATTGAGTTGAAAGTTAGAAAAAATTTAAGTGACAGTTAGAGAAATCCTAAATGAATATCATGAGGATGACTTAGCCTCTACAACAAGTTGAGAGATTCTTATGATGTGAAAAGCAGTTTCCCTATTTCCTGGGAGAAATTGACTCTTTGAGCATTGAAACAAGAAAAAGGGAAGCGGTTGATGCCTGGCACAACAATTTGTGATACACTAGGTGAAGCCATGAATTTATGAAAAATTATCTAAACACAAGACTTGAAGAACAACAAGACTTACCATGCATACCTTTGAGGGAGAATGAGCAGGTCCCACGAGTTTCAAAGTATATAATTCAATGAGACAAATTTGAATAAGGTAGGATAGATATTATGGCCATGCCCAGAGCTGGTTGATCACAATAGTACCGCTTTTTAAAGGTGGACCATCTTGGGGAGGCAAGTGAAGTGTTGCAAGGTAATGATACATCAATAATTCTAAAAATACAAGTTGATTACACATTTATATGGTGTTGATCCACTACCATCAAGTGTCCATAGCCCCGATGTAATCACCTCGGTGTCACAATCCTTGCTCTATTTCCAACGAGTTCCCATAACCTTGGAAAATATACTTTCATTTCTCACATAAGTTTGAATTCCCTTCCCTGATCCTTTACCTTTTTGAGATTATTTTCTCTTGATTTCTAGAGAGAGGTTGATGGGGGGATTCCAATTTTTTTTTAAATGCATGTACAATGACACATATGAATGTGATATATTCCAACGTGATTATAGATTATATATAGCCCGGAGAAACATGCCTTGAGTACTAAAGGTGCCTCTCTAAAATTGGTCTTATTCTATTAATTTCACATAAGCACATAACCTACTCTTGGGTATGATAACCAACTCAATCTCACAATATTTTAATAGTGTAAGACTAATCCACTATTGAACCATGTTCCTCTGTTGAATCTAACCTCGAGTCATGCACAATAATGATGGAAAACTTATAAAGTTGTGTCTAGAAGAAAAATGAAGGTTTTTAGGCTTTTAGAGCCAATGTTCCATATGAGGAATAATATTCAGATTCATCACAACACGTTTTCTGGGAAGTCTAAAGAAATAATATTGAGAGAGGGAGAAAGGGGAATCTAACCAGAAAAGACAAAGGTAATGAAAATGAAATGTAAAATGGGAAGCAAGCATGTGTACACTAAAAAACAAAAACTGAAAAATCAAAATATGGGAAAACTGACTCCTTATTTATTTACAAGAGAGTTACTTTAGAAGGATAGATGACATAATGTTTGAGAATATGACCATTAATAGGGAGGATATCTACCTCCCCTTTGAGGTTTTGTAATATGTAAGTTTGTAGGCCAACATTTTCCTTAATGGTGAAAGGGCCCAACCACAATTGTTGAAACTTAGAGTGTTTCCCTTTGTCTTCATGTGGATTGTCCCATTTGAGAACTAGGTTGCCAAACTAAAAGTCCCTTTCACCAACATATTTCTTATCGAACCATCATTTTATGGTCTGTTGGTGAGCCTCAAATTTCATTTTGGCTCTCACTCGGTCTTCTTCTAGTTTTACCAAGGTGTTTATATGTTTTTGGATGGTAGGGAATTCCCTCCCACGTGACTATTGAGTGAGATAAAGCGAAGGTAGATAGATGTTTTAAGCGAGGATGGATTCCTTCTCATAAACGAGAAAGTATGGGGAGGTCCCTATATATTATTTTGAGTTACCTAGTCTACCTAGAGAGAATTAGGTAGATCATTGTGGTAATTTCTCTTTTGGTTCACTATAGTTCGCTTTAGGATACAAATTAGATTCTTATTAGTGGATTTAGTAGGGCCATTTCCTTGGGGGTAACAGTTAGTTGCATATTTCATAAGGATTTTCTTTTCCAAAGAAAACTCGGTTAATTTCAATGATGAGAAATAAGTATCATTATCAAACACAAGAGTAGTGGGTACTCCAAACCTGGTAATAATGTGACTTTCCAAAAAATTAATCACCACTTCTTAATTTACCTTAGTTAGTGGTATGGCCTCTATTGAACACGTGAAATAATCAATGGAGGTGAGAATATAGCTATGTTGTCTAGATGAATGAGGGTTGATCTCATCGATGATATCTAGCCCCCACTGCTTGAAAGGTTCTTCAAAAACAATAGGTTGGAGTGGAATAATGTAACGAACATACTACTACTACTACTAATAATAATAATTTAATTAGATAAATAGACAAGAGGCACATACACATTCATCAAGAGGTGCATACCTCTTCACTCATGACTAGTCAATGCTATAAGTAAACCGTCGCAAGGGTGAATGTAATATCATCTTTAAGTAAAAATTATATATATATATTATAAAATAAAAAATGGAAGGAAGTAGAAAAAAAATGAGTCACATGAAGAAATTAACCGTAAAAGAGAAATAAAAAACATTAAATATCATCTCGGTGAAGTTGATAAGAGTCAGGAGGAATTCAATGAAGTACAAAAACTACTATTGGAAAAGATCAATACATTATTACAAAAAGAAGACCAAATTGACACATTGATAAATACATCAGAGGAGAGATGGAATATTTATTTAAGAATGAGGGGTAATGGCAATGATGCTTAATGAACAAATCATGGGAATTAATTAATTAATTGAATGAGTGGACAAATTATTCACAAAACCCTTAGACCTTCAAATACCATCACAAAGTTCGGGATCACAAAATTTGAAGGACCAGGAACACCAACAAATACTAGAGACAATTTTTTCAATAACTACGCATACATTTCAAAATAGAGATTACCATAAGTTTAAAAAGGAGTTACCAAAATATGATGGCAAGGACCATAGAGGAGTTGTTGTCTGGATTAAAAAAATGGATGGTTTTTTTTAATCTAACCCCCTCTAGGAAAAATAGAAAAAATAATGACATCCTCCAACAATTTAGAAGGAGAAGCTTAGGATTGGTACCTATGGTGGTCCATAAAATGCAACGCTCATTCCTTCCATTGGAAAAACTTCACAACTTCCCTCCTAAAAAGGTTCCATGATGAAGAGGATGATGACCTATATAACAAGTTCATGCATCTTAAACATAAGGGAAATGTAAATGACTATACACACGAGTGGGAGTTGCTGGAAACAAGGCAAAGTGGATTCACTGATGAACAATTACTAAAAGTGTATATCTGTGGATTAAAGGATTACATCTGTAGAGAAATTAAACTATAGAATCCTAAAACTGTTGAATATTCTAGACATGCAAAAAGACTAATTGAAAAAAAAAAGATAAGTTCAATAAGCCATCATTCACAGGTCCAAAAGCATCAAACAAATATTAAAATGAAAAAAACAAATATTTACTCTACATACAAGTCTAACCTAGATAAGAAATGGGTGAACAAATGTAGATATTGTGGCGACAATTGGGTTCCAAGGCACATATGCGATAATAAAAAATTATATACTTGCAAAGCAGAGAAGGAATTAGACTCATTCAGTAGTGAATCAAAGAGAGAAAACAAAAAGAAAAACAATTGTCATAAGTGCGGGGAAAACTGGACATTGCGACACAGATGTGAGGACATGTCATTACGCTACTTTATAATAGTGGATGGGAAGCAAGTAGAATTCCCAAAAACAGATGATGAAATCACTATAGCATACAATCCAAATTCTAACCATGATGAAATACTGCAAAAAACATCACTAGCTTCAATCTCATGTGTCCAAAAAAATCAAAATTAAGAAAACAAACTTCAAAGAGAGATAATTACTCCAAAATATATTCCACCACATCTTATAAAGGATAAGATCCAACCTCCAAGAAAAGAAGAAATAAAACCTACAGTTCCACTCACAACTATGACAGAAAAACCACAACCTAAGACCCTAAAACTTAACGGAGTCATAAAAGATAGAAATTTAACAATACTCATATATTCTAGTAGTACTCATAATTGTATAGACATCGATGTCACAAAAAACATGAATTTTTGCATCTACCCCACTAGGGACCTCGCCGTTAAGGTTGATAATAGAAAAAGGGTCAAATAAGTTGGAAAATGTCATAAAATTGCAATTCAAATACAAGAACTAGAACTACAAACATAATTCTATGCTCTACCACTTGAAGGAATGGATATGGTGCTAGGTGCAGAATGGTTGATATAGTTGGGGAATTATGCCACAAACCTTGAAGAACAATTCATGGAATTTAATTGGCAAGGTCAACACTATAAATGATATGGTTTCAAAGGGTCCACTCTTAAGAAGAATCAATTACCACCAACACAAAAAAAATCATTTCACTACAGAAACATGCTCTGCTAGAGAGAATCCTATTTTACTATGCTTTGAGGAAAAAACATTCCTTAAGAGGATGGAAATGTAATAATAATAATAATAATAATTATAATAATTTAATTAGATAAATAACCAATAGGCACGTACCTCTTCATCAAGAGGCATGTACCTCTTCACTCGTGACCAGTTAATGCTATAAGTAAATCGTCATGAGGGTGAATGTAATATCATCTTCTATCATATATTCATTTTATCAATTATTTACCAATTCATAAATATTTTGTCTATCAATAAAATAACGAGCTTATTCATTACAAACAACATGCCTTCTTTCTCTCCCAACTGATTTATGGAAAAAATTGCAATTGCGGGAGTAAGCATGATCATCTTTAAACACCATAAACCAATAATATCCATCTGTTAGGATATTTTGAGTTGTAGTTACTCCTGTGAAATTCCCTCTGGATGGTTCGTCATGATTCTAATGAAGCTCCTCGAGGACTCTATTAACATCTTGTTTTGCGAGGCATCAGAGAAGAACTTTGTCATAATTCCTTTTGAAAATGATATTGTGGACTAGATGGTATTGTGCATATTTTCATCTCATTGACCTCTTCTACTTAGCATTATGGTGATCGGGGGTGGTGCCATGTTGAATATATTGTTTGAGTTCATTGTACCATGATTCTCAAGTGATGGTACATAAGGAGGTTGCTATGCGTATAGTACCAATTATTCTTGCCAACCTTTTCCCTTCTGATCTTCACAATCCATGGCCTTAGTTGATAATTTTCTTAGGCCTTGAACTTTGACTATAGTTGTTGGCTTAAATTCCAAGTCATATTCCTGTAAAGAAACCATCCAGTTTCCTTGTCTTACACCCAACTCCTTCTGCACAAAGAGGGACCTGATTGTTGGGTGAGGGATGATCAACTTGGTGTGATTCTTTAGAATCTAAGGCCTTATATGCTTGATGGATTTGTGAATAACGAAAAATTTCTTATACATTAATGGATAGTTTAATTCAACACATTGGAGTACCATGCTCATGAAAGCTATGGGACATTCATTCCCTTGTTGATCCTTTTGGGTGGGCACTACTACAAGAGAATGATCCAAAACAAATGTGTTCAACAATAAGTATTTGGAGAGATCTAGACTCTGAAGTGCAGGGGAAGCCACTATGGAGCCTTAACTTTCTCAAAATATTATTTCTCAAAGTTGTCCATTTGAAGTGAGCATCCTTCTTAATCATCTATTGAATGGGTTTAACTATTTCTACAAAGTCAGATATGAATCTTCTTACACAATTTATCTTCCCGAAAAATGACTACATAGACTTCTTCTTGTTTAGAAATGGGATTTGCATGATGGATTTAGTGTGTTTTGGATCGACGGAGATCCCATCCTTAGAAATTATGTTGCCCAATAGTTCACCTTCTAAAACAACAAAGACTCGTTTCTTAGGATTTAGAGAGATGTCGTACTTCCTACATCTTTCAAAAATTTGTTTCAAGTAGTATGGGTGATCATCTTCTTTGAATATATCATAACATCATCAAGGTATATCACCACGTTGTGACCGACCAAACCTTTAAATTCCATGTCCATTTCCCTTTTTAAATTTGTGGTTGCATTAATCAAGCCAAAAGGAATTCTTCGATACACAAATTTTCCCCACTTGGTTCTAAAGGTGGTCTTCAATCAGTCTGGTTTTGGCACAAGAATCTGACTGTATCCAAAAAAATCATCTATAAGAAAAAACATCTAAGAACCGACGAACTAGAGATGATTTACAATATCAGTTCCATTAGGGGATTTGGGTAGTAATCTTTGTTAGAGGATTGGTTTAGATTTCTAAAATCTACACACAACCTGATCTTCCTTGACTTATTTCTAACAACTACCATATTTGATACCTGGGTAAAATGTCATACTTTGAATATAATCCAAGAATCTAGTAATTTCTATAGCTCCTTTTGGATCAGGGGCTCAAGAGTGGGATGTATCTTCCTGAATTTCTACTGAAATGGTTTGACACCTTCTTTTATGGGAATGGTGTGTTGAATGATGTAAGTGTCATACATTTTTATATCTTCATCGGTCAATGCAAATACATCTTGATAATTCTTAAACAACTGCATGAAGGTATGTTTTTTGGCCTCCAAACAATGAGTTCCTAAGTTGATAAATTTGGGTTGTTAGAGAGTGTCTATGTTCACCAAAGAATGCATCATGGTTGAGTTGTTTTTATTTGGATTCATAGTTGTTCTGAACCTAGACTACAAATCAAACAAATTTTTGAGAGACAATACATTCCTTGGGATGCATTTAGCCTTGATCTTATTTGCTTCATCCCAATAATATTTTATGTTTTGCTAGTGTATCTCGTCATCTATCACTAAATCATGGAATACGTTAGTGTTGGTGAGGAAATCTGTTAGCTGAGAGTCATCATTAAACACCCTCTAGTTGGTGACATTTTTAGGTATAGAAGGCCTGGAAATAATTCCAATATTAAAACCATTATTCATGGGTGTGAATCTAGATGATGTGTTAGCTAAAGTATCATTAGTATCATTTTGAGAACGAGGTATGGTAGTAATTTTAAAGGCATCAATTTTTTTTATTAAGTTCCATACCTCATGCTGGTAACTTTTCATATGGGGAGACAAAAAGTGCATAATATTCCTCACTTGCCTGACAATTGTTTCCAAATCACCAAAAACTCGTAGGCATTTTAACTTGATATCAATATCCTTTTTGAGGCCTTGTACCAGGGCTTCGTATTTAACAGTGTTATTCATGCATTCGAGCTCTAGACGGTAAGATATAAGAGTTTTAAATTTTTCAGGGTCAATGAGTATACAACCTACCTGAACTCCTTCTTGTGATCTGGAGCCATCAAAGAAAAAATTCCAAATATTAGTACCTAAAATTGATTTAGTAAAAAATAAACTATCTAATTCTACTATATTATAGTCATTAGCTTCAATTCATGTGCAATGAAGGAGTTCCGAATGTTTTTTCTGATTGGAGTGAAGATGTCGCACTACATAGAAAGCATGGTCAGCCTCTTAGAAACAAATTCCCAATGCATTATGAGCGAAACATATAGGTTCATCTTTACCATCAAGCTCAATTACTATGTGTTTCATGTGGGATTTTTTGTCCCTCTGATTTGGTTAATTCTTCCCTTGTATGGAAGCCAAAAGTGAGTCCATTTCGTGGAGAAATAGCCTTGTAGTTTTGCATACCAATCCCTACTCCACAATAAACCATAAGCTTTTGGAATATCAACTACAATAATATCAATAACCTGATGAACCCTAAGGTCAAAATCCAGTCTAATCATTACATCTTTGAGTTCGCCTATTACTTTGACATATGATCTATCGAACTGTATGATCCTAGTAGTTCTCTTTTCGAGGACATCGTTTATCTTTTGAAAAAACAAGTGGGGCATCACATTCGAGGAAGCACCAAAGTCTAATAAGTAGTAGTGCACATTGAAATTGAAAATTGTTCGACAACACAGGTATTCCAACAGAGGACGAACACCTTCAGTAACCACTCACATAACCAGATCAAAGATCAACACATCGATGTTTTAACATGGTAAAACCCCTATGGGGAAACATCCATGACCCCAGCCAACGCGACCACTTGGAGCAGTTTATTAATGAAAAGAAAAAGATTACAAAGATATTTTACAAGAGAGTTTCTCACAATTGATCATCAGCAAATGATCCTCCATGCTCTTTAAATAGAGATCATGGACAAATCGAGTGTTAAGCCACAAATCAATGGCCATTAAGATCAACAAGAGTATGAACCGTTGGATCACTCTATGTCAGGAACATATCGTGACCGTCAGATTTCCTAACTACAAATGCATACTAATGCATACTAAAGAAACACACTAGAAAACACACTTTTACCTAATGACACAATAGACCAAGTAGATCTTAACTAACTCCTAAGTGTCTAAATATCCTAACATCCCCCCTTAAGAACAACTTGGGATAGGATTGAATGATTTACAATAGTGACACAATAGGAGAAGGAAGGAGGCATTAGAGCCTATCCCCCCTGAATGACAACTTCATGAACTCCTAACATAGATCGAAGTTTGGAAAACTTCTCTTCTGTAAGAGACTTTGTGAAAATGTCTGCAACTTGATCTTCTGTAGGGAAAAAGAGCACTTCAATAAGTTGATCATGAATGAGCTTTCTGATGAAGTGCATGTGTATATCAATGTGTTTGCTACGTTGATGTTGAACTGGGTCTTTGGAGAACTTATGGCACTCTGATTGTCACACCAAAGGTTGGTTGGATGATGGTATTGGAATCCAAACTCTGAAAGGATTTGTCGAAGCCACATGGCTTCTTGATTTGCATTTACCGCTGCTCGATACAATATTTCTGCTGAAGAAAGTGAAATATCCTGTTGTTTCTTACAGACCCAAGTGATAGGTCCTGAACCAAGGCTGAAAACATAACTTGCAGTAGAATTCTGATCATTAGGGTCACCGGCCCAATCTGAATCAGTGAAACCAACCAATAAAGGAGTCCCCCCTGAAATGTACCATGAACATAGCGAAGTATACTTTTAGCTACTTTCCAATGACTTTCATGGGGAGTTTTCATATATCGGTCAACAAGACCAACAAGAAAGGAAAGATCACGACTGGTATGAGTCAAGTATAAGAGGCTACCAACTAACTGATAATAAAGGGTGGCATCAACTTCAGGAGAAGTACATGTGGTAGTAAAATTGACTCCAGACTGGAAGGGAGAAGGGGTGGGTTTACAATTGTCCATATGAAAGCAATGAAGAAGGTCATAAGCATACTTAGACTGGGAAAGAAAATTTCCTTCATTGGTTTGCAAAACTTGGAGGCTAAAGAAATAGTGCAAAAAGCCTAAGTCCGTCATTTCAAATTTCTTCTTAAGGCTGGTTTTCACATGGTTTAAAAGTTTTGAGTCACTACCAGTAAGGATAAGGTCATCAACATAAAGGACAAGGATTATGTGATGGTTTCCTAATTTCTTGGTATATACATTAAGATCAAAATGGCATCTATAAAATCCAGTGGCAATAATAAAGGTGTCCATTTTGGCATACCAAGCTTGGGGAGCTTGCTTGAGACCATAAAGAGATTTCTTAAGGCAACAAACAAGGCTAGAGTCATTCTGGACATAGTCAGGAGGTTGTTCCATGTATATTTCTTCTTGCAAATCTCCATGCAAGAAGGTGGATTTGACATCCATCTGATGGACCTCCCATTTATGTGAGGCAACAAGGGCAAGAACAAGGCATATGGAATTCATTTTGGCTACAGGGGCAAAGGTTTCATGAGAGTCAATTCTTTCAACTTGGGAAAATCCTTTGGAAACTAAATGAGCCTTGTGTCTTTCAACACTTCCATCTGATGCAAACATAGTTCTGTAGACCCATTTACATCTGACAAGTTTTCTTCCTTTTGGAAGAGGTACAAGATCCCAAGTATTGTTTTCCATTAAAGAATGATACTCTTCATTCATTTTTGTATCCCAATATGGATGACCTGAAGCTTCTGCAAATGTCTCTGGATCATGAGTTTCTGAAACTTGAGCCAAAAGAGAAGAGGCTCTCTACAACTGTGAACATGTCCGACGCTGATATGAAGGATCACCGACAAGATCACCAGTTGTTTCTCATGTTGAATGAACCCATCTAGGAAGTGGTGGAGTTGGTGTTGGTTCAGGTTCAAAGGACTCATCTGGAGGAGGGTGAGCATGCGGAGGTGGATTTTCATCCTCACTGTCATCATCTGAAGAAGAAACCAGATTAGAATAAGGCACAAACACCAAATATGGCTCGCAGGCCAAAGAAGGCACAACCATCAAATTAGGTTCGCAGGCCAAAGAAAGCACAAATGTCGAATTAGGCTCGCAGGCCAAGAGATTTTCATCAAATTTAACATCTCTTCTAATAATAATTTCATTACAATATGATTGAAGAAGTATGTAACCTTTGACATCTTCAGAATAACCAACACATATACACTTCTCACTTTTAGGCTTTAATGCTTTCCTGTTCTCATCAGGAATGCGAGCCCATGCTATACTGCCAAATACACGAATGTGACTTACATCTGGTTTAATTTTAGTCCAAGCTTCTTCCGGTGTTACATTTTTAAGATCCTTTGTGGGAGTGCGATTTACTATGTAATTTGCATAGTTGATGGCTTCCTCCCAATACTTTAGACTTAATCCCTTAGATCAGATCATACAATTAGCCATTTCTTTTAATGTGTGGTTCTTTCTCTCAACAACACCATTTTTTTGTGGTGTGTATGGAACAATGTGTTGCATTTGGATTCCCTATGTAGTGCAGTAATTTGTAAAATTATTGTTCACATATTTGCCTCCATTATCTGTTCTTAACCATTGAATTTGATGTCCATATTGCTTTTCTACAAGGGCCGTGTAGGCCAAAAACTTCGCTCTTAAGTTTTAAGAAGTAAACCCAAGTACGTCTAGAAAAGTCATCAATGAAAGTTAATAAATACTTGCACCCAGAAAAACATGAAGAATAAATTGGAACACACAAATCACTATGAACAAGCTGCAAAGGACCCGAGGTGTGGCAAGAGGCACATTTTTTGAAAACTATCCTGATGATGTTTTCCGAGAACACAACTGGCACAAACACCATCTTTGCATGAAATAAGAGGAAGACCAATCACCATCTGTTGATTACATAGTTTATGCAATGAGCGATAACTTAGATGACCAAACCGCTCATGCCAAAGTTTTCTCAAGTCATCACTATGAGAAAGAAAAACTGATGAAAAAGATGATGACCCAAAGTTGTCAAAATTGTACAACCTGGTAATATCATCAGCAATTCCAGTTGCAAGAATATGATTAGGATATTTTAGATCCTTGATTACAACTTGGTGAGGTGAAAACTCTACGGTTTTACCTTCACCTGAATGAGTGATTTGATATACTGATAGAAGGTTACAAGAAAGACTTGGAACATATAATACATCATTGAAATGGCCATTTTCTACTTGTACTGTTCCACATCCTTCAACACTAAGAGATCTATCACCACCAACAAATATTTTCTTGGTGTTACATTCATTTAGAGTAGAAAATATGTCTCTATCCTTAGCCATATGATAAGATGCTCCAGAATCAATAAGCCACTTATCATAAGTAGAAGTAGAAGGTGTATTGAAGGAGAAACCAGAAGCATAAAGTGCATGTCCATGAGAAGAAGAAGAAGAAGTAGGATCAATAATGATGTTGTGATTCTTCATCGTTGCTTCTAAAGCTACCATCTTCTTGAAACATTTGGACTCATCGTTACCATCTTTATCAAAAAAGTTGCAATGTCTGTCAATCTTATTATTTTTATATTTTGTTCCCTTGTCTCCATTCAGAACAAAAGTTGTCTAAGTGAGTTTGGGACCCTTATATTTCTTGTTTTGGCGAGGATGTTGCTTCTTTGGATTCTTGGGTTTATCTTTCTGTTGAGAAACTAAGGATTTGTTCGATGTACCTGCAGTGTTGATCACTCCAAGTTGTACAAGCTTATCTTCCTCTCTAATCAAAACAACACAAAAGGACTCAAGAGTGGGTTTTTCATAAGCTTTCCCTAGAGCCTCTCTCATGGCATAAAAGGTAGATACAAACATAGAATATGCACTACCTAGCTTAGAAAGAATAAGATAAATGCAACGCTCTTCCTCCATTTTTATCTTACATTCTTCACATAAAATTCTGAGTGTTTTAAACCTAGAGAGATAGTCTCCAAGGAAATAAAAATCACTTGGAATCAAGTTCAATACTTGATTTTCTAACTATTGGGCTCGAATAATATTGATTTTACCAAACATAGATTCAATCTTGTTCCAGGCTTCTTCAAGGTCATCAATTTCCTGGAGGTGGTATCTTAAATCAGGAGAGATGGAAATTCTGATTAGTCCACATGCTTCATCACTCCTATTAGCCCATTTGGATTTATTATCATCATCAGTGGGTTCTTTTTCCTTTCCCAAGGTAATCCGGTACAAGCCTTTACTTCTTAATAAATCATCCATATGAGATTTCCATTGGAAGTAGTTGTTGTTGGTAAGCAAGACATTACTTGTAGAATCCATATTAAATATGAAGATAATGTGGATTTAAAAACTAAAACTGATGATATGGATGGAAAGATATCGAAAATTAATGCGGTTTAAAAAAAAACGGCACTGAAAATGGACTTCCGATGTGAGAATTATGCCTTTAAAAAAAAAAGCATAAACGGTAACCAACTGACCACATGATAGTGTAAGTTGCTTTATGAAGTGACCTACTTTTATAAAGAGAAGTGGGGATCACTTTTACAATGAAGTTACTTTATAACATAAAAGTTGCATGCAAAATAAATAACTCTAAAATAAAATATTAAAGCTACTTATAGTGATTCACTTTTATACTTGAAGTGAAATACACTTTACAATTTTAGCATGAACTTTTTCAAAAAAGTAACAAAAGAGAGACTTGAACTCAAGACCTCTTACTTAATAAGGCAAGTTTTAACCAAATGGTCTAGAAAAACATATTGTAATGTTTAGAAGGAGGATTGGGGGTGTTGTTGTTGTTGTTGTGGAAGACGGCCTTGGAGAGCATGCTAAAAAGAAACTCTTTTCACACAAGAAAAAAATTCTTCTTCTCGATGACAACAAGGGTTAGATCTCGGTTAGCTTATCCGGAAGATGCAGCTTTTCCTATCTGTTTCTGATTTTCCGAGATTGCATAGAGCACATGGAAAAGAGCATACGTAGATCTAAAAGAGTAGCAACCCAGAAATAAAAAAAATACAAACCAAAATAAAACTTTGCAGAAATTAAAAAAATGCGTATCCAGGCTTTATACGTCCAGATCTGGATGTAATGGTCGTATCTTGGGAAAACATAAACCTTTTCGAGTGAAACGAAAAGTGATCCTAAATAAAATGAGTGCTCCGAATGCAATGGAATAGACCTCTTAGACCAAAAATGTATGAAAATGACATAAAATGGAGATGAGGCAACTCAGCTTCACGATCTCGATCTACAACAGGAGCGGGTCTTCAAACAGGCTCTGATACCATGTTCGAAAACATAGGTATTCCAACAGAGGATGAACACCTTCAGTAACCACTCACATAACTAGATCAAATATCAACACACCGATGTTTTCACGTGGTAAAACCCCTACGGGGAAACATCCATGGCCCTAGCCAATGTGGCCACTTGGAGCAGTTTATTAATGCAAAGAAAAAGATTACAGAGAGATTTTACAAGAGAGTTTCTCACAATCGATCATAGGCAAATGAACCTCCATGCTCTTTAAATAGAGATCATGGACCAATCGGGTGCTAAGCCACAGATCAATGGCCGTTAATATCGAGGAGAGTATGAACCGTCGGATCACTCTATGTCGGGAACATATCGTGACCGTCGGATTTCCTAACTACAAATGCATACTAATGCATACTAAAGCGACACACTAGAAAACACACTTTTACCTAATGACACAATAGACCAATTAGATATTAACTAACTCCTAAGTGTCTAAATATCCTAACAAAAATTTCAAGTGTGAGGAGGAAAGGTGGGACCTAGGATCTAGAGTGAGACTCTATACTAGCTGCATTTACAATAGATTTTGTTTCGTATTTCTATTTTGTTTTCATTTCAAAAGCTTTGGGAGTGTTTTCTTCTACAATAATAGTATTTTTCTAAGGGTTAATAGACTTGATTGTGTCAATACTAAGATCGCATTGTTGAGGAAGTGCACATATATCATACAGGGAGATATTAACTTTGGTTTTATTCAGATCCTCGATGACATTATATTCCAAGGCATGTGTTTCAGATATGTTCAGGGATTTATTTGCTTTTGAAGTGATATGATTACTTTTGGTATGTGCATGCTTTTTTTTCTTCTAAGAAGTCGTGGGAGGACTTATTTTTCTAGGGGCAGGAACAATGTTTGAAGGTAAATCAATGCTAGATACTTCCCCTTCGCTACACAAGTTATAGTCTTTTGGAGCATCTTTTGGAATCTAGTTATCTCCTACAAAAATCTCTTCGACATGTTCATCATCCAAATACAAACACCAGTCCCATAAAAACATGGTTGATTCCTCTGTTGTGTCCTTGTCCTTAGTGGTCTCTTCTTTTTTTGGTTCTTTGGTTTGGTCATTGACCACTTTCTACTAATCTAACAGTCGGTTGATGAGCATGGTCATCGAATTAATCCATTGAGGGAAGGTTTTTTCAGAATGGTTCATTTGGTGATATGAACATAAGTTGTCCATGCTAAAATCGTTCAGATTTAATGTAAGATTAGGGGTCTCTGGTGGTTTAGGTGGGTTTCCATTCTTTTTGAATAATGGGTGAAAAGGTTTATGCTTGGAAGATCCTTCACCAACATTTTTCTTGAGGTCCACTACTTCATTGGATAGTTTTTTAACCAGCTTGACTACATTGTCTAAGTCTTTATGATCTTTCTCTTGAGGTCCATTAATTTTCAGGAGGTTTGTTCAAGAGTAAAGGTTTATTCCTAGATATTTTAGTTTACTCGACCGTAGGTTGGCTTACCAAAGAGATAATCTCTTTCTCAGCCTCCTTGGATTCTTTTAAATTATGGGCCAAAGTAACTTTGCCATCTCACTTAACGAACATGTCTATGGATGGGCGTAAGAATCCTTGTTCTCAAAAGTGTAATGGAAGAACCTAGATACCACATATTCATGGCAGACATCAAGGAGACAGATGGCTAAATATAATTTATTGATGAGATATTCCAAGGAACAAGCTTTTTTCGAGTCAAACTTTGGAAGAAGTCTTTCTGGACGTTTAGCAAATTCATGCATAAGCCTAAGTAAGTTTATATCTCCTTGAGACATCCATGTTGGGATTTCATTTCGATTGCAAGCCATGTTGTCATAAGAATCAAATCTAGAGTGTTCACCATTAGAGTGTTGTATGGAATCAGGAGGAGTAGGATGTATCTGGTCTAAAGGTAGAGGTATTTCTTGTAAAGAAACCTCAACCAAATCCTCGATAGAGTCAACAAGAACATTAGAATGATTCAAAGACTTGTTGACGTGTGTAACTCTCCTCCTAGGTAGTGTTGAAGATACGAGAAAGAAACCAAGTAACTTGGGTGAATGAATGAGTAATGCACTAATTTTCAACAAACTCCACATTAGGAACAACATACCAAGACTTGAGGTTGGTTTATGGGCTGCCAATAACACTTTCAAATGTAGGGTTGGAACATGTGAAGGTAATTTACTTATCAGAAAGGATATGTGGTATTATTTGTTTGATGGGGATGTTATTAGAGGATTGACTGAGCAATCGTTGAAAAATATCATTATCCATACAATTCAGGCCTTCTAGCACCAATTTTGTTAACGCAGGAAAAATTCCCTTCAACAAATAAGGATACTCCCTGGTACATGGCCCTAATTAGACTATGTACTATTTGGTTTAGTAAACCCATCATGATTTTGGCCTGAGTGTCATTACTAGGTTGGGGGGGTGATTGAATGGTTATGAATGCAATGGAGAATGTCGATGCAACTAACTACTTGCAAAAATAAAATAAAATATATCCTATCCTAGCTAGGAGTGACTAGAGTAACTAATGAGAAACTAGAAATGCCACTAAACCCTGCAGAGACTTCTTTCAGATATCTATTAGGAAGTGGAAAAGTTAGATAATGTTGCAATACTAACATGGGGGTGAATCAATATGATCAATTTTACCACTTTTAACCACAATTTATAAACTTCAACTTTATCAACAACATATTATCAATATATCATGAGCATATAAAAATAAGCAACATCACATCAAGTACACAATACACCATAATATATGTGGAAACCTAAATGGGAGAAAACCACGAAATGATTTCTTATATATCAAAGAATACATTCATTGGAAGCACCAACTTCCCAATTCTCCAACACCAACTAGAAAGAGGCACCAACCCCCTGATTTACAGGCACCAACCTAAAGGAAGCTACAACTCCCTGAATTCTCTGAATCCAACCAGAAGGAGGCTGCAACCCTCTGATTCTCAGGCTCCAACCTAAATGAATCTCCAAATCCCTATGTTCTCTAGCACCGAACGAAAGGAGGCTACAACCCCCTTTCCTTTCTCTATCCTGCCACCCTAAAGTATAAGTGTAGACCAAATGTCACTACCACAATTACTGCCACTGTCACTATCATTGTCACTATCACTTCCACTATCACATCAACCTGTAACCTATCAACCTGTCAGTGTATCCAACCTATCACTGTATCCAACTTGTCATTGTATCCAACCTGTCACTGTTGAGTACATTTTTATGCTTCTTTTCACTCCATAAACTATACTTTTGCCTCCAAAACCATCCATTTTGCCTTCATATTATTCCATATTTTCCATGAAATAGCTTATGCAAGGTACATTTATCATTCTTTAGCTTAAGAATTGAATTTTTGAATTTTTTTGGCATTAAAATTAAAAATTTATCAGAAATTATAGGATTTGACTAAATCCCGTAATTGCTCCTAGGTTCGTGTACTTGCAGGACAACTGAGCGAAATATGAGACTTGGGTCATGATCCTTGATGTACAAGGATGGATGATTATCTATCAGATTCGAGATCTGAGTTTTCCAAGTGTTTGGTCAATGCTGGTCAAACAGGGCCACTTCAGTAGAAAATACCCTGTTTTAGCATAAAATCATGGACAATTTTAGATTTTCTTGGGATTTGTTCATATTTTATGGATCTGAAGGGGGTATTCGACCTTCCCAGCATATTCTATGGATATGATCATGATCTTTAGGAGATTTATTAGCATTATTAGTTTCAAAACTCTTGTATAAATACTCTACGACATAGACTAGTATGACAACCTTGATGTGAATGAAGAAACTTTGAATTTGCAATCTTGAGATCAATTCTGCATTTTGTTCTTGATAATGTCTATGATATGATGATGTGAATGCTGCTGGAAGTTCCTTCTTAGCCGAGACGACTCAAGTGTATAAGTGAAGCATTGGAGGGCCCCCTTTGCCAAACTAGTACACTCTTCCTTTATGTTCTTTTCAAGTAATCTTTGATACATGTTTTAGATTAGATCTTGCCGTAGATGAGTTTTATTCATATCTTTGCTGTAGTTAGATGAATTCCATAGTTAAGTAATATGCTTAATGTTTCAAAGCCTTACTCATGTTGTGAATGATATCTTGAATAAGAATTCAATGTGTGGTTTGCTTTCAAGCATTAGGATGATCATGAATGCTTTTTGAGTTATTTACGCTTTCAGTACTTTTTATTTAACAAGAATTGGTGAAGATTGCTAATGAATGAAAGAAAACAATGAATGCATCTCTTGAATAAGAGTGTTGTCTTTCTAGCATTGATAAGCCTCTGAGCTAGTTTTCTAATGTCTCTTTGAATGTTTACTGTTGATCAAATTCCCTTTAGGAAACATTTGCTAATTACTGTCATGAGATCTATGAAAAGGACTTCTGAACAAAAGCTTAGCATCTCCTCCATATTCAGCTCTTAGAATAGATTTTGGTTTATTCCCATTGAAAGAATAAAAGTTATCTCTAAATCCATATATTTTGGATGTGCCTCTAAGTCTTACAAACACCAGATTGACAATCATTTGCACTCTAATTTACATCAGTAGATTGGAGCCTAACAGTCACATCAACCTATCTTTGATCAACTGGTCGAACCTATCACTATCATCGATACTCAACCAGATGATCTCACATAGATCATGTACCAAGGAAAACTCTCAACTAGATGTCCACCATCACCAACACATGCCTCTACCAAGCATGTACCAAGATCACCAACATACCATCACAAGATATGTGTCTCAACCATATACCAAAGCATGTACCAAATCATCAACATGTACCATATTAAGTATCAACCATGTACATTAAAAATGTACATCAACACCTGTACCATACCATGTAACAACAATGTATCTCAACCATATATCATATCATGTATCAATCATGTACCATATCTTGTATCAATAATGCATCAATCATGTACCATATCATCAACCATGTACTGTATACCATGTACCATGAAATGTGCCTCTAACAATGAACCATACCATCCATATACCAAGTACCAAGAGTATGTCTCAAGCATGTATCAATATCACCTCAACCCCGTGAAACCATGTACTATGTATCACAAGGGCCTCCAAGACATGCCTTAAGCATGTGCCATACCATCCAAGATATAAGCTTCAAACAAACAAATAAAAAACACACCTTTACTCATGAAGAAGACTTGAAGCATACCATCACAGACCAATAGACCAACATGTACAAATCATCTTCAACAAATGAGAGATGACATCTTATTCAAGGGATTTTCACATATCCATGATCTGTTCTTACTGCAACTCATGGATGTCTATGCCCTTCATACTGCAACTCCAAGTGTCCACGCCCTTCTTGCTGCAACTCTGGATGTCCATGCCCTTCTTGTTGCAACTCTGGATGTCCGCACCCTTCTTGCCGCAACTCCGGATGTCCGTGCCCTTCTTTGTTGCAACTTTGTATGTTGTGTCATTCTTTTCTAAAACTTCATATGTCTACACCCTTCCTTGCTACAACTTCGGATGTTTGTGCCCTTCTTGTTGCAACTTCGGATGTTTGTGCCCTTCTTGCTACAACTCCATATGTTTGTTCCCTTCTTTCTTTCAAATCCATATGTCCACGCCCTTATTTGATACAACTCCAAGAGTTTCACCTCTGTAACTTTAGACTTGACATCATATTCTCTAATGGACCAAAATATTAGACCATAACATTCTCACAAGATAGATATTCAATATTAGTGTGTGTCCTTATTAGAGAGTCCTTGAGGTGTTTATATACTTTTTCATAGTAACCTATTTCCTTAATATTAAGGCTTCTAGTAATTTCTTTTCACAACCACTTTACCCTTTCAATAATGACTTGTAACCAATTAGGGGCTTCTTGACCATTCTTTGGGGCTTCCAACTTCACAAGGCCATATCTCCCTATCTGTGAGGAACCACATGGTGTACGACCTATCACCAGAAACTACATGACAAGGAATATCCATCTATGAGTGTTGTACCTACATTTACATTGTCCTTCATCTCCATATTCCTCAACAAATGTCAGGTCCCATAACCACACCTTCGGGTCTCCATGTAGACTTCATCAAATGCACCCATCACATCTGCTGACATCAACCACTCCATCAATGACAACTAACTCACCATCAATCTCAACCACATATCTAGGGGTTCCAAACTTCTCCAAGGGTTGACATAAATGACAACCAACTGTCCAAATCAATTTTCCAAGATATACCACATACATACAAAAGGCATAACCATATTAGTCAAAGCTATGAAATTACATGCATAATTTGCTCATTATCTTAGGATAATAAGAGAAAAGAAAGAAAAATGAAAGAAGAATTCATATTTTCACTAGAAACGTCTATAAACAAAAGAGCCTTCTTAAAACACATATAAACAACATAACAACCTACTAGAAATAGTTCACATCAAACTAACCATCAACAAGAGTAGTTATCTCTAATAAAATCGGCCCTAAGGGCTTATCAATATTAATTCTGAAAATAATTCCCAAATTTACAATGCTTGAAGAGACCCTTCAAACTGGGCCTCTTCCTTCTCTTATAGTTATATTAGTAACTTCCTAAGGGGTCTTCTTGGATTCTACAAGAAACAGTTACAATGATTTTCATATTCCTCTTTTCAAATGATGTTGACAAGTGTTACAATAAGATTAAACTAATTAAGGTTGAAAAAAAGGCAAAATATGGGACAATTGTAGACAAATTCGAATTTGTTGTTTTATATTTCTTTACTTGTATTTGTTTCTTAAGTAAGCCTCCCAAGATTCATGTTGTCCGACGATGGATATGAATCTATGGTACATGAGCATTTCAAGGGAAGCTTCATGGGAGGCCAAGTTGTGCAAGAGGGTTTTCATATCCCTTGTCAAGTTAACCATAAAATATTGGATCATATTTCGCATTTTGGTTGGCTTGACGAGATGTTCTTACATCAGATATGATGTTACCCTTGTCACTTTATGAGCATATTATTTCCTTTAAATCATGTTATCTTGGATTTCTTTGAAGACATGCTCATCAATTTTGCCTTTCTTGAGTGCCTCGATGGGAGGCAAATGCCCTTTATGTGTTAAAATGTGCACTGCCTTGTGGATTTGTGAACATATTTCCAGGGAGTTCCTTTTTTCCCTCTGATCCTTCTCTTCGTCTTGCTGACAAATATCAAGGGAAGAATAATAATTTTTTCTTTCCCACTCTAATATGCGGGGCAAATTGAATGGGGCATCTAGGTTCTCATCTATCCATCATTTCATATCATTCAAACCTTCTATGATGGCGACAAATTCAAAATTATTATATTGTACCAAGCTATGTTGGGATATGATATGTGTTGCCAACTATTGAAAGACTTGGAGGTTTGCATACATGTCAATACCCATCTCGTGGAGCTCAGTCCTAACATGTTATACGAATATCCTAAATTCCTCGAGGCTTCCCTTATCTCCTTTCCTGCATCTGACCTCTTCTTTTAGTAATTTGATCCACTCATATTTCTCTTTATTTTCGTGGACTAGGTCTATGATATTTTGTTCAAATGAAATATTGAAGGCTATGCTGAAAAATGCAATAGATATTGGGTCTTTCCTGACATCCTCGGTCAGTGGGGTTTCTATAATTACTGATAGGGGGGTTATCCCAACGATTGGGAGATTCTTTGTTTTTTGTTGTACAATTATGCCAGAGGCCTTTTCAAACTAGAATGTCTTTAGATTGGCCACCTTGGTAGCCTTGGAGGGCATGAAGAGTCCCAATCCAATTTTTTTGAGTGGGAAGTTCCCACTAGTGAGAGGGGATTCCACCAATGACCCTACCATGTCTATATCCATAGAAGAATCATCATTGTTCAATACTTCTTCATCATGTTTCCTATATTCCTCCTCTACTTATTTTTCCGTTACTTCATCGATTGCTCTTTTCTTTGTTGTTCTTGCTACTACTTTCATCAATGATTTTACTTTGACTCGACTGTTGCTTTGGATTTAGTTGTTGCCTTAGCTACAACTTTCTCTTCTTTTTGTTTATGTTCTATCTTGTACTCCTTTTTCTTCTGCACTTTTTCCTTTGTCGCTTGGTTGCTATTGCTTCCTCAGATTCTTTTTATTTTCTTTTCTCTTCCTCTTCAACTTCTTTTCTTCTTCTTCTTTTTTCTTTCGCTTCAACAAATTCGACAATTTTTATTTTTATTTCTTCTTCTATTGCTTCCACTGATTCAGAGGTTGAAGTTGTGGTTATGGTTGTCACAACTACTTTTTCCACTGTTATTATTTATTTATCAACTTTCCTCTATTCTTCCTCTCTAAATATTTGTTCATCTAAGAGATTCTTCCCAATGGGTTTCTATTTCTCCTAAATATGACTTCATGGTAAGTTTTGGTGCAATAGTGAATCTCCTCTTCTTCCCAGTTGTCTGTAGTGTAGTGCCATTTGTGCTTTTGGATGAGGTAGTGTTTCTTTACCACATTCAAAGGATGATTCCTCTAGAACCTTTCTTTCCTAAAGTGGAAATATTTCAGAGTGGAAAAGGAGGTCAAATGGATTTCTTGTCCCAATAAAGAGTTGTGCCAATTTCGTGAATCACGGTATGATAGGAAATTTCTTGTAAGACCAACTTGTCTAAGATGAATATTAGAAACAAATTTAGATATTTTGTGGCTTTGTGTATTCTCAAATAGATATTGTATTCTAGAAGGTACCAATCTCCTATCCCTTGAATTATAGCTTGGGCCTTGTCGGTCATGCATAGTGCAAGTGCATCAAAGATAAGCTGGAACAATGGTGCTAGGAAGTGATCATAAATATTGTGATATTATGTTCTATAATTATGTTCCCAGAGCACCTTGCAGTAAATTTGGATTGGAAGTTTGGTTTGTTTCCATGCCCATCCCATCTTTAGATATTTGTGGCAGATGCATACCATGTCCAAAATATAAGAGGACATATAAAAAATAGGAAATTGTCTAGGGATGGTTTCTTTAATCGCTTTGATTGCTTCTTCTAGGGATTTTGATAGGATATCCCAATTGAAATTCTACTTGACATCAACGATGTAATAAATGAGAGGTGCCCAAGTCATCGAGAATTTTGAAGCATCGGGTTCACCATACAACCAGTAAAGCATCACCACAACATATTGATAAGACATTCTCGGTAACTTGGTTGGGTACTCGCCTGAGGGACTTGATTTGAATGATTTGTTGGGATTGTACCAGAACTTAAACATATCCTTCTCCTTGAGTGGGAATTTCTTAATAAGATTTTGATCCAATGATAATTCCCCCTTATTTAGGTGGTAGCAAGAGGCTATGGTTGATTCTAGGAATTATGCCATTAGGAATTCCCTCGTATTGAGAATGTACCTAGTCTCCAATTACACATGTCTCACTAGCCATAAGATGGCCTTGTCAAAGGGGAAGATTGCTATGTGGGCTGCCACCTTATACAAGTTTGATTTTATGATGTTCTTTAATACCTTGAAGTGAGAACTATCTTGTTCCCCTTAGGGAAAACTTTGATTATTGAACATCAACTATACCTATCCCCATTTAATTAAGGTTTATTTATTGATGATCCCTTTAGTATCATCATAAATGGGTCCCGGTAGGTCTACCTCTTCCTCCTAGTGGCTTTTGCTTGTAGAGGATTCTTCCATAGGGGATTTAGTGGCACTATATGATCACTTGTGTGGAAACATATCTAAGTCTACAAAACATATTCATCATTAGTTCAATAGAATTCCATTCATTAGATAAAAACATCAATTGCTAACTATTTCATAAGGCAAAGTAGTGAAGAAAGGGAAATACTTGCATTAATTCCTACACTTGGGCGATTTTCAGGCCCCCTTAGAAAAACCAGAAGGTTCATGATTTGGGTTTTGATACATACATGTATCAGCATTGGAGATACCATCTATGTTTATATGGGGAGGTGTGTCAGTGTCTAAATAGAAAAGTACTGGAAAAATTGCAAAAATGATTCACCAATTTTTTGAGAAGTGTTCAAAAGAGGGATCGATTTGAGTGTATCGGCCTCGAAGATGATAAAATCGTCGATATAAAGGAGACCCAACATGTGTTGATTATGTGAATTATGTTGATATGAAAGGATAGTATCAATGATTATCTGAAGAAATTTTCTGATACAGGGAAGCTTGTATTGGCATCAATCATTCGAACATTATTGATATGACTTTCAAATCTTGAATTTGACTAAGTCTCAATTGAACGTTCAATCCTGAGAGTGTATCAGTGACATAAAATTCACGGGAACCAATATGATTTGAATTTTAGGTTTGGCTAATTATGGACCAATGGAATTATGTGGGTTTGGAGCTAGTAGTGTTCCATGGAGTTGGTTGCCAATGTTTAGGTTTAGTAGAGGTTTGTGACAATGGAAGACCAATAGGCCAGATTTGAGGTTAATCAATAGGAGGATGGGGGATTAACTAAGGGTTTTTTGGCCATAACTCAGAGGTTTTAAATGAGTTAGGTCGCAAATCTCTCGAGGGGGGTAACTTAGTTTGTTGGGGGAGAAAACTAGGGCACAAGTAAAAAAGAATAAGTTGTGTTGCTAAAGGCTCGGTGGAATTGAGTGTGGAGGATAGTCATGGATGAAGGATTCAAGGATGGATTTCCATACTAATACCAACCTTACATTCAAAACAATGAAAGAGAAATAACCACTAAGACACGTGGAATAGATAGAAAGGTTCCCACTTGGTATTTGAAGGTGACATGTGGAAAAGAAGTAGGCTGAATGTTGAGTGCTCTTGTTGTGGGTAATTCCTTCTTGAATGCGCTCCTAGTGTAATGGTGAAAACTAAAATCCTCTATGGGTTTTATAACCCTTTGTGTTTGCTTGGCATAAAAATCGATACGAGAAACAATATGTATCAGTGATGATGAGCGGTCTGGCGTCGAGACTTGTTTTACGTATCGGTGATCATTGTTCAAATCTTTCTGGTGGATCAATGGTGATCAACTAAACCACGTTGACCCAAATATTTAAGTGGAGAAACTCAACATTGGTCAGTCTCGTGTATCGGTGAAGATAATGTTATCTTCACCGATACATGATGATCGTCCTTTGTTAAAACTTTCATATTCAGGATGCCTGAGGACTCTGAACACATACTGGACATGTTTTGGAAGGTTGGCAATGGAAGCCTCATGCTAAAGAGATGGATACTCAGCTTCAATCCATCAACTGAGTATTTCTCCTACAGACATCTCTGGGTACTTTTACCTGGACTCCCTCTACAACTCTGGAACAAACAGGCTCTTGAGCTTATTGGATCATCTTTGGGCTGATTTTTAACTGTTGACACAGCCTCTCTGGCTTCATCCGATAGAAAAATGGAAAAAATTATGGTTGAACTTGATATCCATGCAGGACTTCAGGAGGTCCTGAACATCGACTGGAGAGGCTACCACTTCGCTCAGAGACTAGACTACCCGGGGATCCCGTTTAGATGCTCATATTGCTGTAGGACGGGCCACCTGAGACGGGACTATTACAAATATCCTCCCTCTGTACCAGAGGCTGATTTATCGGAGGAGGTAGGCTTCAACAGCTACGACACACAGACAGAAGCATCAGCAGGGGAGTCTCCACCACAACATCGAGCATTGTTCACCGAGCTACAAGACGACACATTAGTGAGTAAAATAAAGTCTTATTGCCCCTCGCTATACAAATCTCTTACAGCCTGGGAGAGACTCACTTTAAACTCACAGGCCTCATCAATATTGCAACCGGATCTGGCCATTGACCCTACAAACACTCTAGATTTGCCCCCTCTCCATGCTCATTTAGAAGCCTTGACACCCACAAACCCTCCAATAAGGTCGCTTGGGACTGCTCCATCCCACCCTTCCCCCTCCTCGCATAACCTCTCTCCTCTCATCGATCACTCTCCTACAACCCACACTGCCGAATTTGCAAGTCCGGTAAGAGAACACACCCACACCCAGCCTTCCTCCCCCTCGCACAACCCCTCTCCTCTCTACGATCACATTCTTACTTAACACTCTGGTGATTCCGCACTCCCGGTTAGAGAACACACCCCCCTCTCGGGCTACTCAGAACAACCCTACTCGGCATGGGATCTGGATGAAATGATACAGACCATTGAACCAACACCCACCCTACCATTTGACTTGATCCCTATTCCGCTATACCTGGGCAAGATTCTTATCCCACCCTCGACCTCCAAAGTCAATAAACCATCGACCTTTGGTGTGAAACAGAATTCATATACAACTCCCTCTTGGTCCAGAGGTTTGGGCACAGAGCTCTCACCGCTCAAAATGCACAGTGCGAGAAAAAAGGCAAGCGTTGATGATTTAAACACAGCCTCTCAATCTACTGAACAAAATATCCGGGCACTTAGAGGAATAAAAGCCCAAGCACGGGAAAAATCATGATTATTATCTCCCTCAACATTAGAGGAGTTGGAGGACTCCTGAAAAAAGCCTCCCTGAGACGTCTTCTAGACAAAATCATACCATTGGTTCTTCTTCTACAAGAAACGCTCGTGAAAGCCGAAGTTGCAAGAAGTTTTCTTACCACACTCAGACTTGATTGGATGGTCTGTGCGACAAACTCGATTGGCAACTCAGGTGGACTCTTGGTGGCATGGGATCCACTGCATTTTGACTTATCACCGACGCTTAGTCCTGGCGGCATTCTTCTAACAGGTACCTGCTTTGAACTCAATACTTCTTTGACACTGCTCAACACATACGGCCCCTGCATGGACCGCAGATTTTTTTGGGAAAAACTTGACAACATTGGCCTTCTAGCCATAAATGATATCATCATAGCCGGAGATCTAAACTTCACGCTCAGTTCAAAGGATATCTGGGGCGACAGAGCAAAGATAGACCCTCTAGCGCACTACTTATCATCTCTTCTCACAAAAAACAAACTGGTGGATCTGGAACCGGCTGAATACTTGCCCACTTGGCATAATGGGAGATCGGGCTCCTCCGGCATTGAAAAATGACTTGATCGTTTCCTGGTATCTGAAGAACTGCTAAATCCAAATTACAAAGCTCGGGCCTGGATTGAACTACCCTATCTAACCGATCATACCCCAATCTGCCTTTAGATTGGAGCAGGGATTTCGGGAAGGAGTTACCCCTTCAAATTCAATGCAGCTTGGTTACAGGAGTCGACCTTTGTACAGTTGGTAAATTCTATTTGGACTGACTCGTCCCTCTCCCTACCTGGGGACGCACAGGGAACAATTGTTAGAAAACTTTACAACCTTAAACAAAACACAATTGCCTGGCTGAAACAAAAAAAAGCACTCGAGAACACCAAGCTAAAGTGTCTCGAACAACAATTATCCCATTTACATAGTACAAAAGACCAGACTGACCAGAAGACTGATATTGATGCTGCCATACATTCATTAGAGGCTAACAGAGAAAACATTCTCCTGGAAGAAGAGGAAAGATGGTGGATAAAAGGTAGAGCGCTCTGGCTCACTAGTGGGGACATCAACACCCATTTCTTCGACCGTTTTTCCAGCCACCGCAGAAATAAAAAGATCATTTGGGAAATAGAGGAAGAAGATGGAAACATTGCACACATGACAGAGGACATCAAGAAAGTGGCTTACTCACACTACAAGACTTTTTTTCAAGCTGATCCACACATCTCCATACAGGAACAGATAGACACAGCACTACTTTTCCCATAGATGGTAACCGATGAGGATGTGAGAGAATTGGAAACCCCCTGTACAAAAGAGGAAATCCACCAGGTATTAAAAGGTTTTAAAAAAGAAAAAAGTCTCGGTCTCGATGGATGGATTGTGGAACTCTATCTTCATTTTTTTCAATTTAATGGGACAAGATCGGCTGGAGGCTATAGAGGATTCGAGAACCAGGGGGCTGGTAAACAAACAATTAAACTCCACTTTTATTGCCCTGATTCCAAAACAGAACCTGCCCCGACATTTCTCGGATTACCGATTGATCTTGCTGTGTAATCTTAGCTACAAGATTATAACAAAGATCATTGCAAACATGATTCACCCTCTACTCTCCCGGGCTCTGGCAGAGGAGCAACTTGTCTTTCTTAAGGGAAGACAAATACTTGACGCCATAGGCACAACACAGGAGTGTTTATACAGCATAAAAACAAAAAACCTACCTGCTATTATCCTTAAACTAGACCTCAAACAGGCTTTCGATTGTATTAACTGGAATTACCTACATCTTATCCTACTCCAGTGTGGATTTGGGGCAGCCACAACAAACTGGATGATGGGTTGCATAACTTCATCCAATATAGCAGTTTTAATAAATGGCGAGGCAACCAAAGCATTCCACAGCGAAAGAGGTCTCCAACAGGGCTGTCCTCTCTCACCTTTACTCTTCATTCTGGTCTTAGAAAGCCTCAACATCTTATTAAAAAGGAGTAAATTAGCTGGCAAACTTACCAGAATCAAAGTATCTAGACTGACTCATATTTTGCATCTACTTTTTGTAGATGACGTGATTATCATGACATCGAACTCCCTGTCTGAATGGACATAAATTTTAAATGTGCTAAATGTTTTCTTCTCTGTTACAGGATTAAAAATAAATTTGCAGAAATCATTGTTCTTGGTCACAGGTGCAAGGTGAGCGATCCTGTCGGAGCTGAAAACTCTATTCGACATTGATTCTCGAGACCTGGAGGCGGTTTTCAACTATCTTGGATACTATATCAAACCATATGGCTACAAAGCAAAGGACTGGAGCTGGTTATATGAAAAGTTTGAGCGCAGAATTCAACACTGGTGTAATAGATGCTTATCAATGGGCGACAGATACATTTTGATCAAGGCTGTACTGGAAAGCCTCCCGATATATTGGATGGCTTTGGCACACATCTCTCAATTTGTGCTAAAGAAACTTCGTCAACTGATATTTACCTTTCTCTGGAATGGCAGCAAGCAAAGAAGAGGATTACATCTTTGTGGGTGGAAAGCGCTCTCAAAGCCAAAAGCTTTAGGGGGCTGGAGACTGAGAAATTTGCACCTTTCCTACCTTGCACTCTCGACAAATATTCTTTGGCGTATCCTGATGGTTCCCGTCATTTGGAACAAACTGATTAAAGACAAATATCTCTCCCACCTACCGGTCGACTCCTGGCTCAGATCTGCCACTTTTACTCCACAGGGGGGCTCACAAACGTGGAGACACCTTCTAAAATCGCTTCCAATCCTCCTTCATTGGATAACGTGGTTTCCTGGCACTGGAACTGCAATTAAAATTTGCAAAGATGATATCCTTGGCATGGGTGAAAAGGCCCAGCTCTCTACTAGATTGTTGGGGCGGCTGCACTCTATAGGATTACATTATCTCTTTCATATAAAATCCCCTCACAGCAGAAATTCACTTGGCGAATCCTGGGTCACTAGCTCCTCGCTGTCTCTTGACAGTGAGCTTTCGGCTGAATGGAACAATTACACATTCCATCTAAATGAAGCCGACATACATCTACAGTAGAGACCTGACACTCTTATCTGGATGGGAGGCAATAAATCTGGGATCATATCTGTCAGGAACATCTACAAAGCTTTGGCAGAAGTTGTCTGGCCAATCGGGATCAGACCTGGCGCACCCGACTATGGAAATGGAACTGCCCACTGAAACTCAAATTATTCACCTGGTTATTGACGGAAAATAAAATCCTAGTCTGGGATACTCTTCAAAACCGGGGCTGGTCAGGACCAAACCGGTGCATACTTTACAAGGAGGACAACGAAACTACACACCACCTCTTTGTGAGCTGCCACTTTTCTCGGCAAGTTTGGCACCAGGTCAATACATATCTAAAAATAACTGAACAATGGAATGGATCAACGATTTTCTCTTGTTTCAATTTTTGGTGCACAAGAAAACAACTTTACCCCTCGCTGCCAACCACTGTTTGCTGGAATATTTGGCTGACAAGAAATGCAACCATCTTTGATGATATTTCCCCCTCGGTAAACTTGGTGACTAAACTTATTCTATCAGCTGTCAACCGACTCACCAACCCCACCACGAATCAAAACCTCCGCAGATCTTCAAAAAATCTTCCCTATGACAAAGCCATAGCCTAGTTCGATGGTGCAACACAATTAGATGGATCTCTTTGTGGGGCGGGATGCCACTTTATCATTAATTCTCACACTTCCTATAGGTGGACACTCAATGGCGGTCAAGGCACAAACACAAAAGCTGAACTTCTGGGGGCTTGGGCTTCCCTTATCCTGGCACAAAGGATGAACATTCAAGACTTGCATCTTCTCGGAGACTCAAGAGTCATAATCGACTAGATAAATGATAAGGATAAACTCTGATCATCCGCCCTGGAATGCTGGCAAATGAGAACCATTGAAGCAAAAAAACTCATCAAGAATCTATCCACATCTCACATCTACAGGGAAGACAATGTCATTATGGACCACCTTTCAAAAAAGGCCTTATCCCAGCCCCGCGGTCTCATAACCTTCACTAGATGGGAGGATGGACACGAGGGCCTCTCAACTCACCTCAAAATCTGATGTAGAATACAACAGGTCATGAACACAAGTTTCTGGAACAGCTCCACTATATTTTGCAACAGAATATTGGGCTAGATCGATGAATCTATATTATAGATTTTAAAAATAGAGGAAGTCCAATCTGGAATTATAACAGGCTGTCTACTGCAAACAACTTATCCACCTGTGAAAACATGTAACAAAGCTTATTAGGATGCGTATTGTGGTTTAGCTTTGACAGGTCGAGTGCTTCCATATGAGTATTTCACAGGGCAACGAGCTGATACAATCTTTTCTTCACAGATCCTTGTTTTGATGGCAACTGAAATCTATGTTTTGTAAAAAATTTATAAACTTTTGATTATAAAAGAGAAACTTTCATCGTGGAAAAAAAAGTGTGGGAAGTCTTGCGTATTGGTGATGATGAACAGGTTGATGTCGACACATTAGTGAAGAAAATATTATCTAAGTCGATACATAATTTATAACCCATCCATTAAGACCCAAAGTATCATGTATGTCAGAGGAGATGGAAATATTAACATTGGTGTGTTGGTGACCAAGACTTCATGGTCTCCGATACACAAAGTAAAGATAAAAAAATTCTAACGGTTGATTCTTTCTATTGTTGGAGAATAAAACACTAACTCGTTGATAATAATTGTATCGGAAAGGAATAGATTAACTCGCTGATATAGCGAGAATCAATGAGTTTAAAGTTAGAAAAACATTAGGTGAAATTTAGAGAAAGTCTCAATGAAGATCACAAGGATGACTTAGCCTCTATAATAAGTCAAGAGAGTCTTATGACATGAAAAGGAGGGTTCCTATTTCTTGGGAGAAATTGGCTACTTTGGAAATCAAACAAGGAAAAGGGAAGTTGTTGGTTCATGGCACAACATGCTGCATTGGTGAAACCCCCAAATTTGTGATATCACATTTATGTAAGAATTGTGTTGCAAAAGCTATGGATTGTAAGGAGGGGCTAGGTATTTAACGTCCTAAAAGAAAATGAGTGTCAAGTGTTATAGCTATTTGATATACCAGAGAGTTTCCAAAAATAGTACTTGGTCAAATATTTCATGGCACCAACTAAGGAGGATATATCATAACCTTAGTCATACTACTCAATTCCCAAATACAAGAGAGTGATCTCCCTGAGTTTTGTTCTCTATGTACTATAGCAATAATATGAATGACAATATTATGTAAGGCTAGTTTTATGTGCACTTGTGGGGATTCTGATATACCCAAAGGTATGTGAAAGACAAATTCATATACATGCGATGTCTAATGTGGTGCTACTTGAAGAGGTACCAACAAAGGTTACAAGGGTATCCAACTAGGTGACCCCTCTTGTATTTTTTGTGTTTATTCTTCCCTAATTGTAGGTGATAAATTTGTTTTATTTAAATACACTATAACAAATCTCTATCCTTAAAAAAATATAAAATTAGAGCACATGTTGGCACAAGAAAGTTCTCTGATACCACTTGTGGTGTTTCTTGTTAACCGAAACAAAATAAGCATAGAAAAATAGTCTACTAAAATATAGTTGTGGAAAGAAAATAAACATAACTATAATTGGAAAATAGCAATTGTAAGAAAACTTTTATTGATATTCAAAACTAAATGTGATGTTCACTTACCTCTTTGATGGGGCAACCTCAAACATGAGCATAGCTCCAAATACAAGAATATTGAATTGCCAACCAATTACATAACTTCTACTATACATAGTTTTGAATTTACTAGAACCCTAACCACCTAGTGGACCTCCATTACTGAGACCTCAATCACTCTAGTGGGCCTTGTTTAGTGAGGCAACTTACATTTATCGATTTCACACCCTATTGCCTCATGGGGCCTTATTTTCATCAAGTAACAACATATTCCACCAACAAAGGGAGTTAGGGTGGGACCCTAATGTTCATAGAGACCAGTCTCCTCCGCCTCCCCTTAACTCCTAGGTTATCGAGGATCCCAAGAAAACAAAAAGGCCCAAAACTTGTATATTGGATATTTGAAATTATTGGTTATGTTCTCTCAACAAACTTTTATGCTTTTATCAATGGTATAGGTGCCATAATAAATTTCCATGTTGATTGTATGAAATATAATTTGTATAATGGAATGTTAAGGGACTAACAATCCCTTGCAAGAAAACTAAGATTCAAAGGATACATAATCTAATTACATATTCAGATGTTTTGTACTTACAGGAATTGAAAATTATTGGTTTCATGGTCAAAATGATTCTCAATACTATTTGGCCAGAGTTGTAAAGTATGAAAGAGCAAACTATGAAAATTATAATGAGAAATTTACCTTTTAGGTATATTCATGACGATTGTTTTATAATAATAATAATATCTAACTTAAGGTGTAGCCTAGCAAAATTCCAAATTGGTGTTTAAGACCCCCTTGTTTGTGGGACAAGTGACTCCCTCCATATAATGGTTTCATTACTTAGTCTATAGAAGTGTACATACCTTAACCCCTTCAAATTTGAACCTATAACCTTCATAAAATGTTTGTTTAAAAAAAAACCAATCAAGACTATAAAAGAAAGGTAGTTCATTTTGTGAAACATACATGTAAAGTTCCATCCTTAGAGACTTTGAACTTGTTAAATTTGGCTATTTTATCTCTAGGCACATGACCATTAGAATCTTATGCCTAGGCTCACTAAAAATTCAAACACAATCGTATCTACGTGTGTCAGAAGAAAAACTTATAAATTTTCAAAAAATAATGGTGGTTTTATAACTTAACAAGGGCATTTGTGAAGAAACAAGTCCCTGCCAAAGGAATATGAAAGAAGCAAAGATAGCATCATAGCTAGATGCTTGTGCATGGAGGTGCATATTCCTTTTTGCACATTTTAGCGAACTCCATGGGTATGTGGAAGAACGATGGCAGTTTGAAACATGGAGTTTCGACTGCACACAACACTTTTAAGATTAATCATTGATCATTTGGATTGAGGATTGAGATATATTATATGTAATAAGACTTGGGAGAATCAATCTCTTGGAAGAATCAAATTGGATTGAGGATTGAATATTGTTGGTCACTATAATTGCTTAATTGATTTCAAACAACCAAGTGAAACATAAATTATCAACCAAGGGAAGTCTTTTGTTTCAAAGATAGCCACGCACTATATATGCTCGATTCCAAAAGCACTTAGTGTTGTAGTAAAGAAATCATTCTATCTATACTTGCTGAAGTGAACTGAAGCTCTGAATTAAATCACAGGAAAGAAATCTCCCTATTGCAACTCCTTATAATTCAATTTAAGAATCTTGGATTACATTTTAAAGCATCATTGCAATGGGAAAGAACAACTGTCTTGCAATCAGAGAACAGGACCCTTACTCTCAAACAGAGGCTCAGTATTGACACTCTTTCATGAAAACAATAATGCAGAGAACAATAAACTCTATCTAACAGAGAACAAAGCACTTAGTTCCTTTCTGTCTAAGCAGGAGCCTTGGGCCTTACTTCTGTTT
>ML781967.1:556551-568892 GCA_009831015.1 Picea engelmannii | reverse complement strand
TGCACAAACTTAATTGAAATTGTGTTCTAAATTTATTAGAAATTTTGTAGGAAGATATATTTTTATGTGATTGATGGGAATTTTCTTTTTGAAAATGATATCCAAATTGCCAAAATTTCCAAAAGAAATAAGTGATTAGGAGACTTATTTCAATTCCCCAAAATAAATCATTTTTGGGATGTACTGCAATGCAGGTGGAAGATGAATAGATCCTCGTGTAACCATAGTAAAAAAGATGCAGATCCCAAATTTCTCTCAATTCTAGAAGTAAAAGGCTCATCTTTCCTCTTTTCCAATGATGAGATGAGGAATCACATATAATTCCTGTAGCTTCACATGGTGACAAAATAAAAAAAACTAAAGAAATCCAGTGGACCCCACTGCATGTATTTAATCATTTAACAAATGCCAGACTATGAGAACGTTGTTTAGGATGCATGATATCCAAATGGATTATGATTTGAAACATGTGGCCCACGTTTATATTCTTTCACACATTTACAGATCTTAATGTTTAGATCCCAAGTTCAATAGGTTAACTGAGGGAACTAAAATGAAAAACCAGTACACCCTAGCTTCAATAACAAATAACCCGTACACACCAATATCCATCATCTCCCCAACAATGCTCTTCTTTGTGATTGTGATTCCTGTTGTTTCAAGAAACCGAGCGAGTGAGTTACATATGGAGATAGACAAATTGTAATGCAATCATATAACTCGGAAGATCACCCCGTGTATATTGTATTCAGTTGTAAAAGCTAAATTGTACCTGAAGGATGAATTATGGACATCCCACTTGGAGGGAGATAAGTAAAAGAGAAGCAAGCCACTTTTCCTATGATTCCCCACAGGTCACATCCTTTTATTTTATCTCTTGCAAGGATAAAATACCATGTGATAAAAAACCTCCCAACAATGGACAAGAAAATCGAGATGACATGAAAAACTAGGAAAAATGTAACACATTTCCCAAGGAAAAAAATTCTCGGGGGTGCTGCCCCCCAACCCCTGCACAGGGGGGATATTTCCCCACTAAAACCTCCCTACACACCCAACACAACGTAGAAAACACTATATCTAGTCGTGCAAAGAATATAACACATACCCAACACTCAACAACCCAGAGAGAAGAAAAAAGGCAAGGGTAAGAAGGGTGGTGGAAGCAATAACAATAAATCTAATAAGAATGTTGAGGGAGTCAAAGATGAAAAAAGGAAAGTGAAGTTTCCTTGCAATATTTGTGAGGAGGATCACCTTATATGTCAATTCCCACAAATGGAAGAATCCCGATGTCTTATAAAGTTGAATCAATAGCAACAACCTGTTGTGTTGAAGAATCCCTTTCCATAGGGGAATAATTTGCAGGGTGGTTCTTTTAACTTCAACCCACAAGGTTCAAGTGCGCCTCCATCTGATGGATATCAAGGTGTAGTAAACTATTTGATCCATTCAAAGCTAAAGGATGTATATTTGTTGATAATATCTCAAAATTATGATAATCCAGAGTAAGAAAACTTCAGAAGATCATGTGCCTCTCCACATAGAGAAGCTCGACAAAGAGATCACACTGTTGTGCATACCTAAGGGTGTTTATAAATAGACAACACATAACCCCAATGCAAGAGCCACCTCAAATTATTCAATTGTTGAGGATTTGGTTCAAATGTCCTGTGCAATGTCCACTTTGGAAGTGCTCCAAAGTTTCCCCTTGCAGCGCGCTGCGTTGTTATCTGCTATAGGAGTCGTTGATTCTTCTAGTCAGCTCGTAATGAAGTTTGATGTTATTGATGTGAGGCCCCACCTTCCATATCATGTATATTTTTAAATAGTATTGTTTGCAACAATATTTTGGTTAAGAGAACCATTGTTGATTCCTCTCCTACACTCTTGGCTTCCTTCGATAGATGTCCATTTCAACCACATGTTATGATTCCTTCTTCTCTGGTTACACTAGGGGGAAAGTCCATTTGCATGGAGGTTGAAGTAGTTGAAACACCACTCAACTATAATTTGTTGTTAGGAAGAAGTTGGACGTATGCCATGACAACTATCGTCTCGACAATATTTTGAATTATATGTTTTCCCCGCGAGGGAAGAATTGTGACCATTTATTAGGTGGAATCCAACCTTTTTGATGCGGAAGATATCCCTGGGATCACCATCCTTTGGATAAAAAACTCTCAAGCAGTCGCTAAGAGAATTGGTTGTGGAATCTACCCTACACTTATGGGATATTTTGATTCTCCCGGACCTATTTCTTATGTTCGTTCCACTCCCATCAATAGGGTCACTTCGTTTAGAATGTCATATATGCATGACCCATGGATGCTTCCCTCACTGTCTAGTTTGGAAGGTAGAGTACATTATGGGATGGACAAACCCTTGTCTACAACTAAAGTAGCTTATCAAGCCATTCAGTAGGCCACGATAGACCCAGATCAAACTCCTGTGGTCATGGAGGAGGATGATCTTTTTCTTGAGCTTGTTTGGGATCAAAACTCTTCAATCTCCCAAGATTTTTTAGGCATTGTCTTTCCATCAAATGAATCTATTATCGCGGCAATGTTAGGAGTTGAAATTCCATGGGTATATATGCATTACATATCATATTTCCTCCCTGAACTTAGATGCGTAGAGAATGGATAGTTTAAGTCAACTATTGTTATAATTTTTGATGGGACAATCAATCCCTTGGCCGAACATGGTGTCTACGCTGAAGGAAATATGGCTAATATATCAGAGACGATTCTAATCAACATCTCTAGGAATATTCTTGTCGTCGAAAACATATTCATCGGAGCATAATTCTCGCAAGATGAGATCATAAAGTACATGAAACTTTTTAAATAGTTTCGAGACATGTTTTCATGGTCTTACGAGGAAATTCCCAACATTTATCCTTGAATAGTTCAACATGAAATTCGAACCTACGAAAACGAAAAAATCGGTTCGACAAAAGTTGAGACCTATAAACCCTAGGAAGGCGGTGGAAATCAAAGTAGATGTGGAAAAGATGCTTAATGAAAGCTTCATCTACCCTGTGTATTTGACGAAATGGATCTCCAACTGAGTTCTGGTTGATAAAAAATAGGGTACAATTCATGTTTGCACGGATTTCGAGACCTGAATAAGGATTTTCCAAAAGAAAACTTTCTGACACTATTCATCGACCAAATATTAGATGAGTGTGTAGGGAGAAAACTATTTTCATTTATGGATGGTTTTTCCAGTTACAACCAGATTGAGATTCATTTGGAGGACTAGCACACAACAACCTTATATGTCCCTATGGAACCTTCATTTATAAGAAGATGCTCTTTGGTCTTAAAAAAAATGGTGCTACATTCCAGCAGGCCATGATGTTCTCTTTTCACAAATTGAAGTATATAGTTGGGGAATACTTAGATGATCTCACAACTCATTCGCAGAAGAGATCCCAAGATCTCTTACACCTCCACTTGGATTTTGAATGATGTCGTTATTATCGGATCCGATTGAATCTGCACAAGTGTATATTTTGTGCAACCTCTGGTTTTCTTCTTGGATTCATCATTTCGAAAAAGGGGATCATGGTTGACACCTTAAAGGTTGAGGAAATAATTCAGTTTCCTCCTCTGCATACAATTATACAACTTCAGATCTTGCAGGGAAAGCACAATTTTCTCTGGTGTTTCATGCCGAACTATGCCAACATAATGAAAGGTTTTGTGCGCCTTTTAAAGAAAGGGGTCCCATTTTATTGGGACAAAGACACATAGCATTCGTTTGATGCGTTAAAGAAATATTTGGTTTCGAATCCTTTGATGAGTTCCCCAACTACAATCGTGATTTACTGTTGTATTTGGCAGCAAGCGAATCATCGATTAGCATGGTTCTTGTTCAGGAGGATGATGAGCTCCAAGAGCACGTCATCTATTATTTAAGTCATGCATTGATAGGTATCGAACTCATGTACTCACACGTTGAAAATATGGCACTAGAAGCATTTCATGTTGTCCAACGAATTTGACACTATATTCTGCTACGTAAGACAACTGTTATCACCACAGTTAATCCTTTCCAATACGTTTTGACTAGGTGAATTATTGGCGGGAAGTACAACAAATGGATTGTTTTGCTTCAAGGGTTTGATTTGGAATTTTCACTTGTGAATTCTAACGATTCTTTGGTCTTTGTCGAGTTAATATCATAGTTCCCAGTTGAGAATAAGGAAAGAGAAATGATAGACTCATTTTCGGATGATCATATTTTCCTCATCTCTTCATCTGACTTGTGCTATGGGGATATTCTTATATATCTCCAGAATCTAAAGTTCCCTCCAAACTATTCACGAGATGGGCGATGATGAGTTCGTCACATGGCTAAAAAATACCTCATCATCGCTGACACATTGTATCAGCGTGGGGTGGACTGGACTCTTCATTGTTGTTTGACTTTTGAAGAAGCGAAGGTTGTCTTGAATGACTTCCATGGTGGATCATGTGGTGGTCACCTATCTAGGTGGGATAAAACCCAAATATTTTGCATGAAGTATATTTTTGGCCCACGATATTCAAGGATTGTATTGAGGCCATCAAGAAATGTCACCCGTGTCAAATCTTCACTATGAAAATGCGCACACATCCTACTCCCATGTTTCTCGTTATTACTGTTGGACCCTGCACCAAGTGGGGGGTAGATGTTATGACATTCCACCCAACTTCGAATAGGGGGCATAGTTACATTATCATCGTCGTTGACTACTTCATCAAGTGGGTCGAGGCTATGTCAACATTTCCTAACAATGGGGAAACTGCAACACTTTTCATTTTTAACCAGGTCATAGCTAGGTTCGGGGTTCCGAAGGAGATTTTCACCGACCATGGAAGTCACTTTCAAAACTACATGATGACTGAGTTAACATCAAAACTGGGTTTTAGGAAGGAGCATTTGTCTCCCTACTATCCTCAGGAAAACAATCAAGTTAAAGCCATAAATAAATCACTAAAAATGATATTAAGAATAATGGTTAACTCAGCTTGAACAAACTATCATTTGATTCTTTATCCAACCTTGCGGGCTTACCATACCTCAGTCAAAAATGCTATTGGTTTTTTTTCCTTTCCAACTCACTCACGAGGCGGAAGAAGTTTTTATGATTGAATGTGAGATCTTTTCACTAAAAATTATGGCCGAGCTCCTTCTTGATACGGCGTAGATCGAGGAGCGCCTAGTCTATCTCGAACATCTTGATGAGCAACATCGAGATGTAGCCTTAGCAAATGAGGTGCACAGGAACACGTTAAATATTAGTATGATAAATCTGTTCATCCTAGGGTTTTGTCCAAGGGAGACATTGTGGTGTTATATGACCAAGATAAGGAACCCTTGGGGGCATGAAAAATTAACCCGATGTGGTATGACCCATATGTTGTGAGATGGGTGTTGGAGAAAGTATCTTATGATCTTGTGGATTATGAAGGAAATGTGTTGATAGAGCCCATAAATGGGCTCTATCTTAAGAAGTACTACGCTTGATCCTGAAGGCTCGCACACTAGCACTTTTTATAACTATTGCCTATTTTGTACATAGTTTTGTTTGGAACTTTTCTGCCTCCTTGTTGTGTTAGTGATTATTGTTATTTTTTTGTGTGGCATATTCCTGAAGAGTCGTTGGTCTACTTTGGATTTGTAGATGATTCTAGTTTCCATACTTGACGTTTAGCAGCCACTACATGCATAATCTATTCGCCTTTCAACCAACTAGTGTCTACTGAAGGTGTGTGTCTCGGGGCGACTACTAACAATGTCATCGACTACAACGTGATTTTTGATATTTTGCAAGATGCATTGTCACATGGCATTAGTCACCTTAAGGTATTCTTGGAATCATAATTGGTGGTATTGCAGTTGAATGGTTTGTATCAAATACGCAATTTGATGCTATTATGAGTTTTCCTTAGGGTACGTCTTCTGGAATGTTCATTTGATGTTATTACTTATGATCATGTTCCTAGGAGATCCAATGAACTAGTTGATGCATACGCTAATTATATTTTAGACTCGCATTTAAATCACTAGTAATGTAAGCACACACTTTCACATGTAAATATTTGCATTTTCAAGTAAAACATACAAAATGTATATAACAAACAAATTTTTATATATATATATATATATAAGATCCATAAGTACAAAATGTGGAGCCGTTAGCCCCTAAATGTCATATAATGTCGTATAAGTACAAAAATTATGTTGAGCACATAATCTATCTAGGCCCGAGGCTGGTGAACTATATCATAACAAACGATAGTGTTTTCCAAACACCGGAACAGTTGGACCCATGGCCTGGGTACCCCCACGACATGACGTTAACTGCCTATGGGGAGGTCATCAATAGTATCCATGGGCACATTGTGAGTGAGGACCTCAAATTTCCTGCCCACACTACTCAAAGTCCTAGATGCATCATCATTGGGGCCTTCCTCCTCTCTACCTCATCAGCTATGTCACAGAACATTAGTCGGCCTCACGAGTGCTCTATCTACATAAAAGTAAATTACTTATCAGTATTTTGGATCTCACAAAAAGACAAGACTTGTTATGTTTCTATATATGTATATATATATTTGAAAAATAAAAATTAAATAACAAAAAAATAATTTACCTATGTCTGGTGGCTCAACCTTAGGAGGGATCATAACATCTGGATCATTGGTGAATTCGATTTCGACATAGGGGTGGTCCTCGATAAAGGGAGTTTGCCACTCCCACCATCTAAAGAAGTTATTGTCATATGGATTGGACATTTTTCCACCTCCTAGTCGAGATATCAACTCGGTCCATCGAACCATGGTTGGCCATGGTCGCAAGTGTCCTCGTATCTATGTCCTTGGGCTCATCATAGGAACCTGCTCAAAGAAGAAAGTGCATAGGATGTTACCGAAGCCAAATTTCTTGGTCTTCCTAAGCTTACAATCAATGAGTTGTGATTTCATGCAATTGAGAATAGTTGTACTCCAGTCATACATCATGGGTATTAAGCATTCAACCCCATGTTGCATTTGTGCCCACGATGCCAAGTGCAAAGAGTTAGATCCCATGATCCAAACCATAGTATAGAGGATGACTTGGAGACTCAAATTCGTTATCTATTTGATAGGAACTTGAGATCCACTTTTCTTAGTGTCAGCATCACAATACTCATTTATGTATTCATTGACAACCCACCCACCTCCTCCATGAGTTTGGAAGTTTGGCACTTCCCCTCTCCTAGACAAAAATGTAATGAAGTAAATGTCTTCCACGGTGATGGTCAGTGATTTCCCAACGAGCATAAATGCCTCGACATCAGGGTGCCAGTAGTTAATCAAGAGATTCAACAATCTCCTTTGGGCCCTCAATTCACCAATTTAAAAAAAAATTGTACATGCCACATGCACATATGGATTTTTTGGCATCATCATCATCAAATACTACCCGGTTCACCTCTTCATGTTTAAGTTATCTCCAGTGAACAAACATCCTTCCCAATTTCCAAGAAATTTTTGAGTTACAATTTCTTTTTCAAAAACATCCCTCAGCATCTGCGGCCTCCAGTTAGACCAAGCATGGATATTTGTAGCTGATGTTTCCACCAACTGTAGATATTCACGGGTTTCCTTAAGGAAACCCATGGATATGCATAGAAAATTTGAAAAAGAGAGTCTTAAGCCCCAATTTTTCATGAAAGTGAATAAATAATGAATGGAGATGCAAGGTAGGGTGGATTTACTTACTTAGTCTAGGTGGCAAGAGGTTTCATTGCTCCAATATCTGCAAATCTTCATTTGGGATTTCAAGGTTTTGGTCACTTTGGTTGTTTTTAGGGTAAACTGGTAAAAAATGGCTTGTTAAATGGGCAAATAAACCAATATTTATTAATTTGTAAAAGCCCACTTCCTATAGTTTTGATATTTTTTCAAAAAATTTAACTAATGGTCAGTCTCTTATAGTTCTGTGGTAATTTTTGCAGGTCTTAGGCTATACTTTGAACTATTTTTGGCTTCTTCCCATTGATTGGTTGATTCTTTTACAAGGCTCTAGTCAGGTAATGTTCTCATAACTGGCATTTAGGGTAGGGTGCATTCACCTGAACTTTTTCATTATTAGTTTCCAATGTCGCTTAAACCTAGGGTAAACCCCATTAACAAGTGATTCAACCTTATCATTTTCTCAAAAACATCGTTTTGTTGATGGTAGAGCCTACCTTCCATGGGCGCTTTCATTTAGAATCCCCTTGTATTCTGGTGTTGATGTTGCAAGATTGTTCCTTAGGCTCGGGAGTCCTAGTTAGTCCCACCATGAATTTGTGTTTGAACTTCATGCTTTTTAATCACTCTTATTCTAGATATTACCCGTGGGACTCCCTCCCTTATATGTTGCTCACAATGACATCACATAGTCCATAGTTAAGCTCTTTTCAGACTCCTTAAAATTGAAAATATTGTCAAGTGACTTTGTTCCTTTTAGACTCGTTAAATGGACCTAAATGAACGCCTATTTATCATAATTTAACCCCTTTTACAGACTGAATAGACTAATTAAGAAAAAGGTATACTCTAGTCTATGGACTAGAAGAGTTCTCCTAAGTTTTTTTTTTGTACTTTTTTGGGCTCAAGAGACTAAATTTATGAAGAAGGATGAGGGACCCCATAGTTAAGCTCTTTTAAGACTCCTTAAATATGAAAAGATGGTCGAGTGATCTTGTCTCTGTCACACTCGTAAAATGGATTTGAAGAGACGTATTTTTGGTATAAGTTTAACCCTTTTCTAAACCAAACGAACTATTTAGAAAAAAGGAATACCCTGTTCCAATATTGGCCAAAAGAGTTCTCCTTGGTATTAGTTTATTCTTTTTTGGGACATGTAGAATAAACTTATGAAAAATACAACCATGGGAGGTTTACTTCCAAAAGTTGAGTTGTAATTGCATTGCATAGGGATTACTCATACTTTTAGGCCTAATGATGGCTTCAACATGTTGTTGTTGATCCCATTGCTTATGCATTCCTACTAGTTCACAGCCTTGCAATTTATGCCTTTGCGACTCGACACCTTATCCCTGGAGGAAACACCCCCTGAGTATCCTTATCCTTCACATGCTTTCATTCAATTAGCATAAGTATGTTCCTTGCACTTTGAAACTAGTTTGCTTTCCTGCAAAACTCGTTTCCTCCACTATACTATAGCATTATTTTATTCCTTTTCAGGCTTTTATAATATGAAAAAGACCAAAAATTAAAAAAAATTAAAAAGGAGGGGAAGCGTTCATCTCTTGTGGTGGAAACAATTTTTACTCCCTTGAGAAAAGCACAATCTTGAGTCAACATCTCATCATTTTGGGTCTAGTATGGATTTAGGAGACTTTTCTCATTTTGAGTTTTATCTGCCCCAGTTGGTTATTCTTCCAACTATATGGAGCATTTGATGATGCCTCTTGTATCACAAATGTGTCCTAGTTTATAGTCCATGCTTCCTAAGTCACATAATGTGTCATGGTTTTGTTCAAGGGGAATTTTCAACCCGAGTTTTCCATTCTGCAGATAGTTCCTAACCTTGCAAGTCGGCCTTCCCGAGTTGGTCAAGTCAACCTCATCATCACAAGTATCTATCTCTTCTTCTGATCTCTTCCAAATATTTGGCCTTTTCCACCCCTCGTTTTGGATGATGGAGGATTCCTTAATGCCTTCCTTCCAACGAATCTCTTCCCATCGACTTCGAAACATCTTTCTCTGGGATAGGGATCTAGAGTCATATTTTGTACCTTGGGGCTTGCAGTCATTAGTGGCAGGTTCCCTCGCTATTGACAATGGGAATACATCAATCTCCTCTGCTCGATAGATTCTACTAGAAGTTCGACGCCATCTCATTCATTCACACTTGTTAGATTGTACCATGGTACCTTAACGCCCATTATCATCATTGATGGGTTGTCTTGCATTTTTTAATAGTATACATCAATGGTCGATAATCAAACGATGTCTTACTATGTTTGACCTTGAATAATCTATTCACATAGTGTGGACTTCTACCGCAACAGATCGTAGTGAAGACTTCGAGTGAATTATAAGCACCACATATTTTGTGCTCCTTCCCGAACCATATGGTGCCACCTCACAGACATTGGTACTTGCAGAGGATCATCTTGTTCATTCCATTGGTCCCATATATCCTCTGTACTTGATCTTGAGACATAGCTCCATTGTGTATCTATTCGTGGCTATGATCCACTTTGACATGGATCCACTGTGTATTTTTCATGGCCATGCTTGATAGTTCATTTATATCACATGGATCCACTATGTATTGTTCGTGACCATGGACTATAGCTATATTTCACATATACCATGGATCTGTAGTGTACTTGATTTGGAGGCCATGCTTATATCACTCATGAGCATGGGTATGTCTGAATTGGGAAGAGAATACTCTTAATTGATGTCTGTTGATGGTTGTTATTCTTGGATCAATTGTTCGAAGACCTTCACATGTTACTTCAATGCATCCTCGCCTCTCAAAGTTTATAATGTATTTCGGCCATCATTTTTCCCTTCTGAACTCACACACTAGGGGGCATTTGTTATAACACAAAATGCCACACCTATGCATTTATGCCATGGCCTAACCCTTTCCCTTGGCTTGCTGGACAAAATCCCAAACTTGCCTCATGCAAATTATTTAAAAAACATGTCTTTTGCACATATCCGCAGGCCCCTTTGATGCAAATCACGGAAATCTTCGACTTCTCAGTTTACAACCTGCGGATGCCCTAAAAAATGGAAAAAATAAAAATAATTTCGAGTTTTTGGGCGGTTTTTTCAGTTGGGCTCATTTCCCAACATCCCCATGCCCGTACAAAACGATTCAAAATCCTCCAACCTCTTGAGGAAGAAATAAAAGCACCATTGAGGGGAAAGACAAGGGGAAGTCTTTTGGTGCAAGGTTATGTTGCTGAGATCTAGCAGGACTCTATTTCCTTATTATCCTCCAAGTAACATTCCCCAATCTGGAAACTCCTTTTCCAGTGCCTCTTTCCTATCTATATAGTCATAGGGTGTCTCCTTATCCATAGTTGGTCTATCTAAGGAAGAGTATTGTGGATGAGTTGATGCTTGAAGGATTCATGGAAGAACCCTAGCAATTGGCTTCAAAGCAGTGTCGAAAGTGATTCAGGTTGTAATTAACCTTCATATTTGGTGCTAATAGAAGATATTGCTTTCACTCCAAATTTTGTATTCATTGCAACATCGTGTGTCTCTGTTTATCACATTTTCTTTGAATATAGTACATGACATGTATGTTGTTTGATCATATAACTACCTCGTAGCAATGGTTGTCTTTATTCTATTTTGTAGGTTGGTTCCGACAAAGGATCGAGAGCTCTTCGAAAAGAAGGAGCGGTGATTGACATCAAATGGAAGACTTAAGGTGAACTATTTCTCCTTCTTTCTTTCCATACTTTCTCCTAGCAAAAGTAGTTATTCTTTCACTTTTTGTATACTTGTCTGTGAGGAAAGATTTCAATCTTCTCAATACAGTTTTGATCTGTCTTGATTTGACCCAAAATCATGGTGGAAATATCTCATCAACACCGACCAACCCTCTTCCACACAAATATATTATCTACTTCTAATTCAAAGATGTATTTATAAGAAGTGGGCAAAAATTTAACATAATAATATTAGTGTGACGATATTATTAATTATTAAATTATATTTTGGTTTATTAAATTTTAATTAAAAATTAAATAATATATTATTATATTATTTTATAATTAAATAATTTGAAAATAAAATTATTATTATTATTTTTTTACACATCTACATAAAATAATAAAAAATCCATTACTTATTTTATTTTATTTTATTTTATTATATATATATATATATAAAATAAAAGATAAATAAATAAATAAAAAATACTAATCTTTTATAAATACATATAAATGACATAAACTAAATAATTCTAAATTATTTTATTTTATATATATATATATATATATATATATATATATATATATATATATAATAAAAGAGAAATAAATAAATAAAAAATACTAATCTTATGTAAATACATATAAATGACATAAACTAAATAATTCTAAAAAGAATGAAGTAAAAAGTCATAGGTGATCATCCATACAATGTGTGTACAAATAGACTTTCCTAGTCTCCATTACATAAAAGACAATTGTAATGTCACCTTTCCATCCTTCTCCATGTAGAAATACAATAAAGCTTCTCCGTGCTATCATCCCAATAAAGATTCGGGAAATAATATATTAGACTTGAGTTGGGTATGGTTGGTATGAACTTAAC
>ML781967.1:531923-556397 GCA_009831015.1 Picea engelmannii | reverse complement strand
TTTTGGTTAATTGGTTAGAATATATTTTGGGCTTATCAAATGAAAACAAAGATTATGAGAGAGTTCACTCTTAAAATAGTTTAGAGTGACAATAAAGTAACCTCGAATCTTGAGATAATAATGCTCTTAAAATAGTTTAGAGTGACAGTAAAGTAATCTTGAATCTTGAGATAAGTATATTAATAATGATAAAATCTAGGAGAAAGTGGTTCTTCTAGTAGAATCCAAATATGCTTCAAATATATTTTATAAAACTCCTCCATAATTACTATATGGACATTTATTTTAAACACTCTAAAATTCATACCAAAAATATTGAATGGGTGAAATATTATCGACATTCAAACTTAACAAATGTAGGAAAATCATTAATAAATATAAAGTTTTGTCTAAAATTTAGGAGAAAACAAGCTTAAGTGTATTCTATAAATCTCATTCACAATCGCTATATAAATATCTCTTTTAAATACTCTAAGATCAATATCTAAAATATTGAATGATAAATATTATCAACATTATTGAAATCTAAAATATTGAAAGATAAATATTATCAACATTATTGAATGGATGAGATATTATCAACATTCAAACTTAAAAAATGTAGGAGAATCATTAATAAATATAAAATTTTGTTTAAAATTTAGGATAAAACAAGCTTCAAGTGTATTCTATAAATCTTCTTCACAATTGCTATATAAACATTTCTTTTAAATACTCTAAAATCAATATCAATATCTAAAATATTGAATGATAAATATTATCAACATTAAAATTTTAAAAATGCAAAAAATCATTAATAAATATAAAATTTTATCCAACATTTTAATGTTAATAAATTAAATCAAAATCAATCTTATCCAATAAAAAAATATTGAATGATGAAATATTATTAACATTCAAACTAAATAATCTAAAAGAATGATTAATAAGTATAAAGTTTTATCCAAAACTTCAATGTCAATAGATCGAATCAAAATCAATCTTATCTTATCCAAACCTTTAATGTCAATAAATCAAATCAAAATCAATCCTAAGCTTGAGGTCTGGGATTATTGAAAGTGAGTATAAAACTAAAATAAACAACATCAGGTTAATCTTGAATAAGATCGAAAATAAGAAAGCCTTTGCTTCACCAAATTTGATGGATCCGAAAATTAGAAAGTTCTTGCTTTTACCAAATGTGAGATATTTGTTTAATATATTGTTAATTAGCTTTTCTATTTCTCATGACATATTTTATAATTTTATTTTGGAATGTGTAAGTGAGCACATTGTGCATGGTCCACGTCTTTTTGTGTGCACGATCCATTACACTTCCAAAGAAGACTTTATGTTGGGTATTGAAATTATATATGAAGTGGTCATTGATATTATTAAAGCTAGTACAATAGTTGTCTCTTTATATAATGATGGAACATATCTATTGACTCGTGTCATGTCTGCATGGACTTCACTGCAAATCCCATAAGGTATCAACTTGGAGGCACACAATTCAACCATTAGGAATAGGAACATGAATACTAGGTATCTTTTATGAAATGGATACATGGCTTGGTTCTCAATGTATACGAGCCTTACTAGACTTGACATACTGCCTCTAGTTTCAAGAATGGGCAAGAGAAAGATGAGGAGAGAACATATGCACAAATATATAGATTCAACCATTAGGAACATGAATACTAGGTATTTTTTATGAAATAGATACATCGCTTGGTTTATTAAGGCTGGGTTCTTAATGTATATTAGCTTTATTAGATTTGACATATTGTCTTCCTCTCTCCTACATTTGAGAGCTTGCTTGTGCTTTTTTGCTCGATGCAGGCAAGTAATAAATTCCTCATCCTTCCTTTGAAACGGTCGGATGAGTGATAAATCCCTTACTCTATTTTCAACGAGCAAGCAAGAAATTCCTCTCCCTGCTTGCGCATCCTCACCCCACTTATTAGGTTAGGGTGAGCCAACCTTCCTTATGACATTCCAAAACATTCATTGACATGAAAAAACTAAAGTAGCTCGTTCCCATCAATATGGCTCGTTCTTTCCTACTCTCGTTCCCACCAGACCAGATATGGCTCTCATTCCTACCTGACTTGCCATTATATACGTGACCTTCCCTTTCCTTACCTTGCCTTACGTGACTTTCAAAAATGGGCAAGAGAAAGATGAGGAGAGAACATATGCACAGATACATCAATTCAACTATTAGGAACATGAATACTAGGTAATTTTTATGAAATGGATACATGGCTTGGTTCTTAATATATATTAGTCTTATTAGATTTGACATATTGTCTTTGGTTTCAAGAATGGGCAAGAGAAAGAAAAAGATGAGGAGAGAATATATGCACAAATATATCTATTAGTGAAAGACATGTAAGGAAATATAGGAAAAGTGTCTTAACTTATTAAGAAAAAGTGAGTAATACATTATAATGAAATTGTAATCTAAGTGGAACATAAGAAAACGTGAGTAATATATTATAATGAAATTGTAATCTAAGTGGAATATAGGTCCTAAATTATACAAAATATCTAGCCTATAAGTACTCTTCTTAAAGTCAATGATATCTATGAGTATCTTCCTATCTACTCGTATAAGAGGGTAGTAAGGAATGAGACAATGAATGTAGATAGATTTATTGGAATGTCATAACTTCCTCTAGTAGTATCAAGTAAGATCTTTAATGAAAATGGTCATACACCTCTAGTCTTCGTAATGAATCTAGGATATCAAGTGTGAGGATACTTAGATATAAAATAACGTCTGCCACATATCTCATGATAGGCTACACAAGAGAAAGTGACGTTCTCTTCAAATTGAGGATCCAACTTGTTGCATGGCTTACATATGTATTGGTCCAAAGTATGTGATCCTTAGCTTCCATTATAAGTTGGTGAGGATTGATCCAGATGGATGTCGGTGGCCTCCCACCTATTCCCACTGGCTCATTTTGGCAGTTTTCTAGTTTGACATTTTTTTCCTAGTTTTCGGATCCCTGACTTTCGAGGCCGTTTTGAGGCCCTAAACATCGTTTTTAGGGCTTGCCACAATCAACATGTGTATGGATCGCCATACGAAACATGTGTATTACTCAGATAGACCTTTCCAACGGGCTATCGTGTGCCTAAAACATAGATCATATGCAAAAGTTATGACCCCGGGAAGTTGATGTACTAACTTACCCAAACGGGGCCCGCATGACTTTTGGCGCTTTATCTCCTAGGGTTAGGTTTTTGGATGTCCAGGGTTTTTTACATTCTTGTTTATTGTAAAAAGGCCTTGAGAGCCTCATTGTAATCATCTCTTGGTGAATGAGTGCAACCGTCACATCTCTTCTCAGAGATAAGTCGCCACCATTCTAGCAAGCTTGTTTTCCGCTACATTTTACAGTTTTAGCTTATTTCCTTATTAAATAGAAACCAATTTTACTGTATATCTGTTATTCTGTGTTAAGCATCTTTTGATAATAATTTGTATTCATTTTGTTCTGCTCATAAAATATGGATCAGTGGTATCATAGTGGTATGCTCCTTGTCGTTCTTAATGCATGTCCCCAATGAGGTCATGGTACAAAGAATTGGGTCTCGATCTTATTTCTCTTGAGGACAAAAGCTCTCACATTCCTAAGCGACCTCTCATGGAGGGAGAAAAGAAATACGAAGGGACAAGAGATCCCTTCAAAATGTTTCTCTAGGAATCCCTCACAAAACAGAGGAATGAGATGAAGGATAGTTTTGCACAAATCCTTTAGAAACTACCAACAGACGACGCATAATCCTCAAACAAAGGCATCACCCCCTTCAAGGTACAAATCAACTTCGATATTCCTATATTTGAAGGTCAGATAGACGCAGATGCTATAGACAAATGGTTGAATCTACTAGAAAGGTATTTCTTTGTCCATAACTTCTTGAATAAACAAAAAAATACTTTTGCGCTCCTCAAAGTTGTTCCCCATGTCAAAGATTGGTGGAAAAATTTCTTTGAGAAGAAGGAAACAGAGGAACCCCCATTATTTCTAGTCACAGTCACCTGGGAGTCCTTCAGGGATGCTATTAAGGAACAATACTACCCTGTTGGGAGTTATGACGACCTGTATACAAAATGCACCACATTGCGGCATGAAAGAGACTAAGCAGTGCTCGAGTTCACAAATATCTTCCATACTTTGCACACCAAGATGGGTATCAAATATTCTAAGTGACATCTGGTGCTCAAGTATCATGACAGTATGCATAGATACATCCAGGCCGAAATGGACTTTCTGGACATCTCATCCTTGGGCGCGGCCTACCAATATGCCGTCAAAATCGAGAAAAATCTCAAACAAAACACGTGACAATTTGGGCCTGGGAACCCCTCATAGAAAAATCCAGGAAAGGGTGACCCCAACTAGAAGAACAAAGGAGAGAGCAAAGACAGACCACCTTAGGACAACCAGTTCAGGCCACAAGCAAAGAAGGACACCGAAAAAACAAAGAAAGATACCGGGAAGTGGTGTGACTTCCATAAGAGCCCCTGGCATAACACTGCTAATTGCCGCTCAAAGAAGTTGTTGGTGTCTGAGGTGTAAGCCTCTAAATCATATGCGGGTTCTAAATCTGAGTTAGAACTAGAAAGGAGGAGACAGATCATTGATGTAGAAAATAGTGCTACCGTTGCTACCACCAAGCTCCAACCCGGTGAACCAGATGAGCCAGAGGAAGGCGAGCACCTTTTTCATTCACAGATGTGGGTGAAGGGTACCCCGCTGCACTCCATCATTGATAGTGGTAGACAAAAGAATCTCATCTTAGCATAGGTTGTCAAGCAACTCGCCCTTTTGACAATGCCACACCCGCAACCCTACACCATTAGATGGCTCCACCAAGGAAGTGACATCCATGTCAACCAACGATGTCTCTTGTCATACGACATCAAGCCCTTCAAAGATGAGGTATTGTGTGATGTTTCCCCTCTCGAATTTTGTAATGTTCTTTTGGGCCAACCATATTTATGGAAACACCATGATGTATATAAGTCTAGGCCTCACAGTGTTATTATTACTTTGAACAAGAAATTGTACAAGATACCGGAGGGAGTCCCACCTAGTGTTATTTCCTTGATCTATGCCAAGCAATGAAGGAAGGTCATCTCTCAGGCAGGCAAGTTTGTTTTCTTCGTGATTCTCTCTTAGAATGAGAAAAATATCGCAACCACATCTAGGGTCTCCGCAGTCGACCTCTCCACATAGTATAAGCAAGTGGATAAGGTCATGGAATCATACTCGGATATCTTCTCCTCACCTATCGGGGTACCTTTGCACTGTCAGGTCAAGCACCCCATCGATTTGACCCCCGACGCATCGCTGCCCAATGGGATAGTCTACCGTCGCTCTCTGTTAGAGAATGAGGAGATCAAGCGACAAATCCAAAACCTTATCCACAAGGAGCACATCTGTCCCATCTCATCACCTTGAAGGATCCCAATTGTGCTGGTACAGAAGAAATATGGAACCTGGCGACTATGCATTGATTATCGGGCTCTGAATAAAATCATAGTTAGAAACCGGTACCCGATTCCTCGAATCTATGACCTCCTTGATCAGCTCATGGGGGCCAAATACTTCAGTAAGACTGATATGAAGTCTGGCTACCACCAGGTCCCGATAGAACAGACAGATGTATGGAAGACTACCTTCAAGTCAAAGGAAGGCCTTTTCGAATGTTTGTTCATGCCCTTTGGCTTAACAAATGCTCCAATCACTTTCATGAGGATGATGGATGATATCCTATGACCATTCACCAATAATTTTGTATTGGTGTATCTGGATGACATTCTCATTTACAACAATACTTGGAAGAACACTTGCAACATATTCAATAGGTTCTGCACACCCTGTGGCAACACAAGCTATATGCCAACTTGGAAAAATTCTCCTTCAACATGGATAGGGTCCATTACCTGGGCTACATCATTGATTAACATGGTGTACATGTTGATCCAGCCAAGATCCAAGTCATCCATGATTGGCCAGCCCCAACCACACTCACTGAGCTTCGGAACTTCTTGGGCCTTTCCAATTTCTATCGCAGGTTCGTGTTGGGATTCTCTCATATTGCATGGGCCCTCAGCCAAGTAACCAGAGGTGGTGGTAAGGAGAAATTTGTGTGGGGCCGGTCCCAAAAAAAAGAATTCAATGATTTGAAGTAGCGCTTGTGCTCAACCCCAATACTTTCACCACCGGACCTGCAACAACCCTTTGAGATCGAGACATATTCTTCAGACTATGCTGTGGGCACCATTCTCACTCAACACGACCACCCTGTGGCCTATCATAGTGAGACACTATCAGATGTTGTCTACTAGTACCCTACTTACAACAAAGAAATGTACTCCATTGTGAAATCCTGTCTCCAATGGATACATTACATTATTGGGAAGGAGACAATCATCCACACTGATCATAAGCCATTGTAGTTCATGAAAACAAAAGGAAAATTGCAGAATGACCTCCATCAGAAGTGGTCCACATACTTGTAGCAATTCCACCTCAACATCAAGTATAAAACATGAAGCACCAACCACGTCATTGATTGCCTCAACAGACCGTTAGTTGCAACACTCACCACGGTGCTATACTCTTGCAGCCATGATACCTCTAGCTAACCCCAACTCTATGAAATAGACCCGGACTTCGCCACCACTTACCAAATGTTGGGTGCAAACGAAGTTGTCGCTAATTTCCATCTTCAGGATGGGCTTCTGTTTCATTTGGGCCATATCCGTGTTCCATCAAGCGAGAAAGTGAAGATGATCTGGTAATCCCACTATAGTTGGGTGGAAAGACACATCGACATCGAAAAGACAATGGCAATGTTGCAGAAACATTTCTATTAGCCAAAACTTCGACAGGAGGTTAGCAAGTATATTAGGTCCTGCACTGCCTGCACTATTTCCAAAATGACCACTAAGAAACAGGGCCTATACACCCCTTTTCCTAATCCTGATAGGCCATGAGAATCCATCTCCATGGACTACATGTTGGGCCTCCCATCCACCAAGCGGGGAAATGATTGTGTTTTTGTGGTTGTTGATCACTTTTATAAGATGGTGATTTTGGCTGCCTACAAGAAGAGCATCACAACAGAGGCCACTGCCGAGCTCTTCTTTGAACGGGTCTAGGTACATTTTGGAATCGCAAAAACCATTATCTTAGATTAGGATAGACGATTTCTCAGCACATTCTGGTCGAGCCTCTGGTCACTGTTGGACACCAATCTCAACAAATCCATGGCCTTCCACCCCTAGGAAGATGACCAAACCGAGGCCATAAATTGAATGATCGTGCATATCCTACGCATGCATAATTCAAAGAACCCTCACACATGGGATGAGATTCTTCGCTATGTCCAACATAGCTACAACTGAGCCTTGCATAGCTCAACTGGCCACAACCCCTTTTAGGTGGGGTTGGGATTCCACCCATTGGGTCCCATAGATATTTCACTACCCCTTGCGATCACCTCGGACGACTCATCTCCTGATCCAACTAAAGCTGACAAATCCACCCGATTCATTGAGTGGAGTCATCACATCCATCAATAGGTTCGTGATATCCTACAGAAGTCCAATGACAAGTACAAGCAACGCCATGATCAACACCGGGTACCACATAAGTTTCAGGTGGGCAACAAAGTTTGGTTGCATTTACAGAAAGAACGTCTTACCAGACCCCATCAAAAGCTTCACCCACTCCGTTATGGGCCATACACCATCACCAAGGATGTGGGTGATAATTATTTTGAGCTCAACATTCCTCCTTTCATTGGCCTGCACCCAGTGTTCAACATGGATCTCCTTCGACCTTATTTACCACCATTATTGGACACCTCAGAGATAACATAACAATTGAAACCAACAAATCTCAACCTCGACTGCATACAACAAGCATCCAGTGATCAGATTGTGTACAAACAGGTCAAGGGCACTCGCCAACAAAGGATCCAACTTTATCGAGTTGTCAAAGCAGGGAAACTCCTACACAAGGGAAAGTGGCTCACTCGGGGCCAAATTCAACAGACATTTCCTCATCTAATGGGGGCACTCAACGCAATGGATACCATTTCTTCCTAAGGGGGGAGGATTGATCCAGATGGATGTTGGTGGCCTCCCACCTATTCCAACTGGCTCATTTTGGCAATTTTCCAGTTCGGTAGTTTTTTCCTAGTTTTCGGGTCCCTAATTTCCAGGGCCGTTTGAGGCCCTAAACAACGTTTTTAGGGATCGCCACAAGAATTATTTTTATTCCTCGGATATACCTTTCAAACGAGCTATCGTTCGCCTAAAACATAGATCGTATGCAAAAGTTACGAGCACGGGAAGTTGATCTACTAACTTACCCAAACGGGGCCTACATGACTTTTGGTGCTTCATCTCCTAGGGTGAGGTTTTTAGATGTCCAAGGATTTTTACATTCATGCTTATTGTAAAAAGGCCTGGAGAGCCTCATTGTAATAATATTCTAGCGAATGAGTGCAACCGTCACATCTCTTCTCAGAGATAATCCACCACCATTCTAGCAAGATTATTTTCCGCTGCATTTTACAGTTTCAACTTATTTCCTTATTGAATATAATCCAGTTTTATTGTATATCTGTTATTCTGTGTTAAGAATATTTTGATAATAATATATAGTCATTTCATTTTGCTAATAAAATATGGATCAAGGATGCACCCTGAACTTCACGAAATGAAAGTGAAGGTTATGGGAGAGCCCACCCATAAAATAGCTCATAGTGATAATAGAGTCATTCTCAATCTTGATGTAAGTGTATCAATAATGATAAAGTTTAGGAGAAAGGAACTTTTATTGAACCCAACCATGTCCCAAGAATGTTGTATAAGATCCCCCATAATTACTCTATGGATATCTCTTTTGGATATTCTGTGACCAAGATTAAAGATATTGAATGGTGGAAAATTGTGAATGTCTAGGCCAAAAGTGTACAAAAGAATCATAACAAGCTCTGCATACCAAGAGTGTTAGTAGTCTGGATTAAGAGTGTTAGTAGTCTGGCTTGGTTAGATGCATGGAGAATTGAAGCATAATTAAAGGATACATTTTCTTGCCAAGACCATAATTGACTAAGAAATGCAACCAATGCATGGAGGTACTAATGTCAAACAATGCTATAATGATAAGAGGGTAAACCTTAAGCTTTATAAAAATAATATCACGAGGTACTAATTTCTTAAATCTAATGAGTTTAAAGAACTTGGAAATAAGCACAGTCTTAACATGAGACCATTTAGTTGATCAAGGTCGAGCACAATAAATCTCACATCCATATAGTAAAGTTGGTGATGCAACCATATGGAGAAAAGTTGATCTTAGATTGAATATCTTGAAATAAAATATGAGGGCATTGTCTTTCCAAAATTGCAAAAGAAAAATAATGCTCGTTGATGTAGCTTGAAAAGTGAGGCCCATATTGAATGTCGATCTAGTGAAACAACACTCTACACAATCATAAGACGTGGTAATATCCATTTCCTTTCTTTTAAAACAAACATGAATGTTAGAGAGATATTTTCTAGAAACATGTAAAGCTATATTGTTAATCTTTTTGAGGTTAAAATTTACTCCATGGAAGTAAAAAATGTCATTGAGAATATCTATTTTCATGTGGATACTTTCAATGCTATGGAAATTATGATGATAGCATCTACAAAAAAAAATAATGGAAATAGTAATGTTGAAAAGACTACAACCTTTATTCAAACCCAAACTATTAATAAGCAATTTCTCCAACTCATCTATAAATAATCCAAAATAACAGATGACATGGGACAAGCCTATTAACACCAATAGTGTTGTGAATGTAATCAATATAAATTGTGCCAACTTTCACTTTGAAAAAAATGTTTCATATAAATCAGTTATTGGATAGTTGGTTGTCATTGATGTCAACCCTTGGAGATTGATGCCAACGCTTAGAGAAGTCCAGAAGCCCTAGATATGTGGTTGAGATTGATGGTGAGTTAATTTTCATTAATGGAGTGGTGGATGTCAGCAAATGTGTTGGGTGAATTTGATGAAGTCTACATGAAGACATGGAAGTGTGGTTATGGTACCCGAAGTTGGTTGAGGAATATGGACATGAAGAACAATATAAATGCAAGTAAGACACTCATACATGGATAGTCCTTGTTGTATTGTTTCCGGTGATAGGTGGTATGCCACATGGTTCCTCACAGTTGAGGAGTTATTAGGTCATGAAGTTGGAATCCCCAAAGATGGGTTAAGAATACCCTAATTGGTTTCAAGTCATTAATGAAAAGGTAAATTTGTTGTAACAAGAAAGTTCAAGAAGCCCTAAAGTTAAGGAAAGAGGTTACTTAGAAAAAGTACATATACACCTCAAGAAGTCACTCATAAGTACATTGACACACACATTCTATTGAATATCTTCTATGTGATTAAGTTATTCTTATCTAAGGTAACCAAAGAGATTTGAGGCAAATTTCATAGGGAAGATGAAGTAAAGAAAGGATAAATTCCAAGGAAGGATGAAGTCTTGTGATGGTGTGTTCTAAGGTATGTCATTTAAAGGTCATCTTACCATTTTTTCTATAAATGTTTTTATATAATAATTAAAATAGCTAAAATTGGAGGAGATTGAGAGGACATGTGAAGGTAATTGTGGTAAAAATTTCAGCTTCTAGGTACTTGTATTTTCTGAGATACACTATGTGGAAAATAGGGTTTTTGGCTAGTCCTAAAACTAGTATCAAACATGTGTTCTGGGTAAAACAATCATAACTTCTTCATAAAGGATCCAAATTCAGTGAAACCAAATGATTTGGATATATTATAGTCCTTAGTAGGATTTTTATTATTTTCAGATCTAAATATCAAATATTTTGCACATGGCATGCTCTACAAGTTCGCTCTCTAGAATAATTCAGAATTCAACAAGGTCTGCCATTTTTTCTATAAATCCTTTTTCTGGGATGTTCTAGGTAGTGAAAATTAGAGGAATTCTAGAGAATATATTGAATAATATTGGCTAGATTTTTTAGACCTTTATTCAATACATGTACAAAGTTATTGTTGTTGAAAGTTAAGGTTTGTGACTAATCCAAAAACTAGTCCCGTGAGACTAAGGTAAAGTTTGATGAAGATGTTATTCTCTTGCTACTAAAGTTGAGGAAGGCCTGCAAGTATGTGATCACATACACCAAGTATTTTACAAAGTTACAAGTATGTTTATATGCATATTTTGAGCGTTACATGTTGATAATGTTATGGTGCATGATTGAGGCAAGTCTTTAGTATATTTTTGAGGCATTGGCACATAATTGAGGCACATATTAAGTGCATGGTTGAGCCATATACTTGGTATATGATATTGGTTGCTTGGTACTTTTTTGAGGCATATACTTGGTCTATGATCTTGGTTGCTTGGTACTTTGTTGAGGCACTCCATTGATGGTATCTTATGATACATGGTGTATGGAATGATTGAGACATATCATGAGTGATATGGTATATGGCTGAGGCACATGGTTTGAGGAGAATCTTAGATATTGGGCACATTGTTTGAGATACATTTTTGCTATATGTATGAGGAATTCCTTGGTGACATTGATGCATGGTGAGATACATAGTTGATGCATGATATGGTGTTGGCACATGGTTGTAGTACATAGTTGATGCTTGGTATGGTACATGTTGATGGTTTAGTACATGCTTTGGTACATGGTTGAGACACATATCTTGTGATGGTATATTGGTGATCTTGGTACATGCTTGATAGAGGCATGAGTTGGTGATGTTGGAAATCTATTTGAAAGGTGTCCTTGGTATATCATCCATGTGAGAGGATTTGGTTGAGTATCGGTGGCAATGACAGGTTGGAAAAGTTGATTAGTGATAGGTTGATGTGACATGTTGGATACAGTGACAGGTTGGATACATTGACAGTTTGGATACAATGACACATTGACAAGTCATAGGTTGATGTGACAGTGGAAATGGCAATGATAGTGGCCTTGATAGTGGCAGTGATAGTGGCGGTGATTGTGGTAGTGACAATTGGTCTACACTTATATTTGAGGGTGGAAGGAGGGGGAAAGGAAAGGGGGTTGTAGCCTCCTTCTGGTTGGTGCTGGAGAACACAGGGAGTTGGAGATTCCTTCAAGTTGGAGCCTGAGAATCAAGGGGTTGTATCCTCCTTCTGGTTGGGGCTAGAGAGTTCAGGGAGTTGTATATTCCTTTAGGTTGGAGCCTATAAATAGGGGGTTGGTGTTGGATAATTGGGAAGTTGGTTCTTCCAATGAATGCATTATTTGATATATAAGAAAGTGTTCCATGGTTTTCTCCCATTTGGGTTTCCACATAAATTATGGTATATTGTGTACTTGATGTGATGTTGCTTATGTTTATAGGCTCAATATATATTGATGATACATTGAGGATATATTGCAGATAAAGTTGAAGTTTGTATATTGTGGTTAAAAGTGGTAAAAGTTCTCATATTTATTCACCCCCCCCCTCTTAGTATTCCAACAATTGGTATCAGAGAAGGTCCTTCAAGAAAATAGTTTAACCAATGGAAAGAATATCATGGATTACACTGAGAATGGAGCACCAATATTCGATGGTCATAATGGTCTGGACTATGAGATGTGGAGCAAGAGAATGAAAGTATTTTTATAGGCACAAAGATATGATGTTTGGAAATCATTCATTATAGGATACACTGCTACAAAGAAAGAAAACACTGCAACCAAGAAGGAATTAAAAAGAAACAACAAAATAGAAATGGAATTCATCTGGGAAGGATTACATGATCTGATAATAGAGAAAGTGGGAAAATGTTCATTAACCAAATAACTTTGGGATAAGCTACATAATCTCTATTCCAAGGAATCTCCCATCACAGATTTAGATCATATTAAAGAAAGTGAAGGTATAGAACAAGAAGAAAGATTATTTTCATGTCATACAGACTTAGAAAAAGAAGATTGTGAAGAAGGTGTAGTAGAACTTGAAGCAGAATGAATCAGTGCCTTAAAATTTTGACAAAAGAAAGGAAGAAAAACAAGTATTTTAAGGAACAATTATTCAAGAAGCATTCTCAAGAAAGTTCTGAAGAATCCCAACAAGTCATCATGAATCTAAAATCTCAGCTAGAAAAATCCAAAACATACAAAAGTCATATGGAAGAAAAGTAGTGTTTGGAAGACGAAAGAAAGGAAGAAAAAGGAAATCATCTCCTTGAAGATCCAACTTGAAGAATCAAAGAGAATAGAAGAAGTCACGAAGAGTCAGATGATGAAGAAAGAAGAATAGGTTGAGAAGCTTGAAGAAGAAGTTATCACATTGAGAGTTAAAATCGTCCAACTCAACAAGAACATTGAAGAGACAAAAACATCCACATCGTCCATAGAAAATGTTGAAGAGAAGCACTTCAAGTTGCTAGAAAAAAATAATGAGGAAAAGAGTAAGATTTATGCAGAAGTACTCAAAGGAAGGAATTATGGTCAGTTAGAATAAAAAAAAATGATAGAGATACATATTTAGGAAGACCCTCCACATTCAAGCCACAAAGAAGCTTCAATCATGATCATGATCATCCAATGAAGGAATTCAAAAGGACTACACCACAAAGAATATCATTCACTCCCAGGTATGTAAATTTATTTATGGTCATTGTTTTTATTGTACTAATTATGGACATAAAATTGTAGATTGTAGGGATTATGGAATAAGTATTCAAGCAAGAAATGATTTTGTGTCCCCACATAACATTGAATATTACAAATTCCACAATTATGGTCACATAGATTATGATTGTAGAAGCTTGATGGATACTTCTATGAAAAAGAACAATGATATCATATATCAGAAGGTTTGGAAAATAAAAGAAGAACATGTAAAGGAAGTTCAGATGAATGAAGAAGTCATACTCTCAGGATTGGCAATAGTACAAGACAAAGAAAAATCTACAGGGAAAAATAAAGATACAGGAAAGAAAATAAGAACAAGTGAATACATAATAGGCTCAATATATTCTACTTTTAGGAATTGTAGTGCAAGATCATGATCAATCCACATGCAAAAAGAAAGAATTCAAAGTTTAGAGAGATGATGAGTCTACAGACAAAGACGAAGAATACTCTGCATCAGAGCATGTATTTTTCTAAGCCATTCGTATAGTTAACTCCCAATGAATATGAATATTGAACATGGGGAGTTAGTGCAGTAGCTACTATAGATAAGATGATTCAGAAAGGATCCAGAGAACACTAAGGACAACTCAGAACTCGCAGAAGCAACTCAGGAAGCTCATAATGGCCTCACCAAACAGAGAAAGGGAAAAATTCAAAGTTTTCAAAACTCAGTGAAAATGACATCATCGTGAAGAGCGCGTCACAAGATTTCCAATGGAAAAAATGAATCGTCAAACAAAGTTACAGATTGAAAGATATTCATGGTCAAAGTTTGGTCAACCTAGCCCAATCAATAGAGGATGAGTCAGCATCCATACTACTGGCATCAACATCAGTACGCATGATGTCATCATCCATACAACATATGTGGCACATGCAAGAGGAGACACGTGTCATGTTGATGTGGCAGCACTAGAGGCTGCCACGTGTCATCCATTTTTTGCATTTTTGGGTCATTCCATGGGCTAGTGAAAATGTGCCACATGGCAGTTCATACAACCATGTGGAAGACCGTATAGTGATGTGGCAGGATGACATGATAAGTCATACGCTGACGTGGTAGGTGATTGTATAGTTGGTTGACATGGCCCAATGGTTGGCTTCCATGTGGCCCAGTCATGGGCTGCCACATGGCAGTGGGAAAATGCCCAATGACAGCCTGAGAACGAAATTTCCAAAAAAATATAAAAGGTTGGCGGGTCGACCAAATCTGGAGGGACCTCGCCAAATCTGGCACCCAATGGACTATATAGAACCACTACTAAAGTTGGCGGAACAAACATGTTTTAATATATACATATGTTACAACGAACAACCCAAAAGAAGAGGTCCGCAAGCTCGACCACGGGACCTCCCCCTTATTCTATGCCTTAACACATGCTCTGCTAACCACAAGACCAACAACCTTTAGTTGATTAAAAATCCACCTTTTTTGTTTAAAAATGTGAATCTACACAGTGCTGCAGGAGGAGGCGCGTGAGGGTATGACTAGCACATTTTTCGAGGCAATTTCTCAGCATTTATTACAGGTTGTAGGGCACAAAAACTGAGACCGAGTTTCTCTTGGGCCTGGGAGTGCCAGAGTCGGATTGAGGCATGGAGAGAATCATTTTTGGGTAATTCGACGCCATGAATTCAATGGTGTTGTCTGTTTTCCGATCTGAGAAAATATTTTGAAGCTTGATTCCATAATGAGGTATACTTATGTATTTTGCCAAATTCTTTTGTTGAGTTAATAAAAGGCCTACCAATTTGAGAGCAAGACCTGGAGACATAATTCACTAGGGACAAACTCCGTTATCAATTGTTTTGTGTTAATATTTGATGCTTATGTCTCTTCATTATTTAGCTTTTCCTTCTTTAATGGTGCACTTTAATTTATGCTCATTTAATGGAATTCTTTATAAGTCACTCGATGAAATAATCTCAGATCATGTTGGTATTAGAGAAATCATCTTTGAATTGAATTGTTGAGTGTGATTGCTTACTAGGGCCAAGAATAAGCAGGGTGAAGGAACTCTTAATACTTTCAATCCTGAAGTGGGTCGTGCATCCCGAAGGAAGAAAATGGCAGAAGAGGACAAGCGAGATGAAGAGGAGAAAATTTTCTATATGGTCTTTTATCACATGTCAAAAATGGTCGAACGAATGTATGGAGACTACGAGAAGAGGATGAAGAAGAAAGGGAAGAAAAAGGAATCACAAGCTGATGACGATGCTTCAGTAAATCAAGGGGCTAAAGGAGACCCTCCTGAGCCTCCATATTCGCGATCAAGTTCTAGTTCTTCTTCCTTTGATCATTCTCGACATTCTCATCACTCTAGCCATAAAGCCTCTTTTAAGAAACCATTATTAAAGCTTGATGTAAAATTTTCTTTACCTATGTTTAATGGAGATGTTAATCTTGAAAAGCTAGATAATTGGATTCGACAGGTTGAAGTATATTGACGTGTTCAACATATTGATGAAGAAGAAGTTAAAGTGCAACTAGCTTCTCTTCAGTTGGAAGGCAATGCCCTTGTATGGTGGGAGAGAAAATTTCAGGACATAAGTAAGTGTGGTAATCTTCTTTCCTCGTGGTCGAAATTTAAATCAACGATAAGGACGTAATTTTATCCATTGGGTTATTTACATAAAAAAAATGATGGAATGGAAAACTTTAAGACAAAGTAAAGGTCAAATTGTACAAAGTTTCACAGAAGAATTTAGGAAGAAATATCTTGCATTAAAAATTCCTTTGGATTCTTATGAAACTTTAATGAAGTATATTGGCTCACTTCACAGTTATATTCATCATACTTTGCTATTGTTTAACCCCACCAGTCTTGACGAAGTTTGTGTGCAAGCCACTCACCTTGAGAACAAGGGAAAGCATGTTCAAGAAGATCCCACAAAGAAACCTTCCAATCTCCCAAATAAGCCATTTAAGAAGTTTAAAAGGAAGGAAAAGAAGACCACCACAGTAAAGAGAGAAGAAGGAAATCCATCTTACACTCATTTGCAAGAAAAGTGGTCACGATGATGAACATTGTTGGAAGCTACATCCAGAGAAGAGATCGAAACAGTTCGGTGGAAAGGGAAAGAAAAAAATCGTTGCTATAGTGCAACAAGATCTTGGTTCCGATTCAGGAGACGAAGGAAAGATCACAACGGTTGGAGTACAAGGTAAATATTCCCTTCATGCTAGTTCAAATTCCAATAATGAATCTCATGATGATGAACGAAAGAGGAATGAATTATTTCATATAAGAGTTGTATCTAAACACACTAAGATATATACATTATTTGATTTAGGGTCCCAGGTAAAATTGATATCTGAAGCATGTGTCAAAAAGATGGGTCTTGAAACAAAACCACATCCAAAGCCTTATCCTCTTGGTTAGGTGTGTGATAAAGAAAATCTTAATGTCACCAAACAATGTAGGATCAGGTTTGCTATTGCTTCAAAGTTGATTGATGAAGTGGATTTGGATGTTGTATCACTTGATATATGTGGCATAGTGTTGGGGAGTCCTTATCTTTATGATAGAAAATAAGTCTTCTTTCGTCATGAGAACAAATACCACCTTACTAAAGGGGGAGTGGAATATATTGTTATATGTCACAACATGGGGGTAAAGACAACACTTGTTAGTGCAGGACAAATGAAAAGAGTCATAAACACTAATAAGAGATATGTTGATACAGGTGGATATCGGTGGCCACCCACCTTTTCCAACCGACTCAAAATAGTTTTCTGGCAATTTTGGTAATTTACTATTTTTAGCAGTTTTTTCGGGTTCCTAAACTTCCAGAGCCGTTTTGAGGCCCTAAACGACGTTTTTTGGGAAAACTGGGAGCAATATGGAAGTTCCATCATATTGCCCCCAAAATAAATCTCCTCGATGATACCTTTCCAACGAGCTATCATGCACCTAAAACAAAGATCGTATGCAAAAGTTACAATCCCGAGAAGTTGATGTACTAACTTACCCAAACGGGACCCACATGACTTTTGGCGCTTCATCTCCTAGGGTTAGGTTTTTGGATGTCTAGGGTTTTTGGAATTCCTGTTTATTGTAAAAAGACCTTCAGAGCCTCATTGTAATCATCTTCTTGCGAATAAGAGTAGCTGTCACATCTCTTCTCAGAGATAAGCTGCCACCATTCTAGCGAGTCTTTCACTCTGTATTTTTACAGTGTTTGTACATTTTCACTCATTAATAGAAATTGTATTACTGTATCTATGTGTTTATGGTTGCATCTCTGATACATTTATGTTATATTGTTGGATATACAATATATCTGTATATTTCTTTATTATACCTCCGCTCTCATTTCGTGCCGAAAATAATCTAAATCAGTGGTATCAGAGCAGGCTGCTCTTGATCGTTTTTCAGTGCATGTCCCTGACGAGGTCTCAGTATAGAAAGTTGGGTATCGAGCTTGTATCTCTTAAGGACAATCTCTCTCGCACACCCAAGAAACCCTTAATGGCGGAAGAAAAGAAAAATGATGGAGCAAACGATTCTATCAATCTGTTGCTTGAGCAAGCTCTCACGCGACAGAGGGACGAAATGATGGAGAATTTTTCCCACATCCTTCAACACCCATCGATAGCATCAGGAGCATATTCATCAAGAGGACACTTTGGAGGCACCTTTCCTTTTAAGGTACATGTCAATTTTGATATTCCTATATTTGAAGGTCAGATAGATGCAGATGCCCTAAATAAATGGTTAAATCTGTTAGAAGGTTATTTCTCTGTTAACAATTTTTCCGAAAGAGAAAAGATCACCTTCACACTCCTTAAATCTCTCCCCCATGTCAAAAATTGGTGGGAAACTTACTGGGAGAAAAGTTCCATAGATGATTCTAGAATATATGGGGCCGAGCCCACTTGGGATTTTTTTGTGGATGTGGTAAAGGAACAATATTACCCTGTTGGAAACTATGAGGACCAATACATGAGACAGACCACACTGCGGAAAGAGAGGGGCCAAGCAATTCTGAAGTTCACCAATACCTTCCATACCTTGCGCACCAAGCTGGGTATCAAAGACTCTAAGCAACATCTGGTTCTTAAATACCGCGGGGCTCTACACAGATACATCCAAATTGAAATGGATTTTCTGGACATCTCATCACTCGATTTTGCTTATCGATATGATGTTAAAATCGAGCAGAAGTTTAAGCACCAGAACAAATAGGATTTCAGATCTGCAAATCCGCAACAACCAAATTATGAGAAAGATGGCCCTAACAAACACCTTCCTGAAAACAAGTCTAAGCCACAGGAAAAGAAGGGTCACGGAAAGACGAAGAAGGACACCGGAAAATGGTGTGATTTCCACAAAATCCCCTGGCACAACACCGATGAATGTCGCTCAAAATAGTCATTGGTGGCCGAGATCAAAGACAAGGATCCAAACCCTGATTCAGAATCTGATTCTGAAAATAATGGTGAAAGACAGATCATCAACATAGACCCCACTGCTATTGTCGCGACTACAACAATTCAACCAGAAGAACCAATAGATTTAGAAGAGGGGAAGCACCTTTTTCATTCACAGATGTGGGTGAAGGGTAACCCACTGCATTTTATTGTTGATAGCGGAAGTCAAAAGAAACTCATCTTAGTAGAGGCCGTCACAAAGTTGGGATTGTTGACAACACCACACCCGTAGCCATACAACATCGGGTGGCTTCACCAAGGACGACATCTTCGTGTCAGCCAATAGTGTTGATTGTCATACGACATCCAACCCTTCAAGGATGAGGTATTATGTGATGTTGCCCCATTGGATGTGTGTGATTTTTTGTTGGGCCAACCATATATGTGGAAGTGCCATGCTATTTATGAGTCTCAGCCCCATAGTGTCATTGTTACTCTAGGGGGTCATCTCTACAGAATACCAGAGGTAGTTCCAACTATTTTCCCACCTAAACAGTTCTGCAAGGTAGTATCTCATACTACAAAATTCAGCTTCTTCACAATCTGTTCAAAAGGGGGAACATAAGGATACTGCAACCACTATAGCCTCGGCCCAAGCACCTTCTATCCAACAAAAGAAGGTCGACAAGATTGCATCAAAATGAAAAGATTCCTTCTGCACACAGTCATCTCATGTATCCAGACTGATTGAAAAGGTCCAACCCTTCCAACCACAGGTTCGTGATAGCCGTCAACAAGCTAAGCAACGCAACTTCTCTAGCAAGACAAGCAGCTCATCAAGATGCAGATTTAGCAAACACTTTTTCCTCTACCCCGAGCACTCAACACAATGGAGACCATTTCTTCATAAGGAGGGAGGATTGATCCAGGTGGATATCGGTGGCCACCCACCTTTTCCAACTGACTCAAAACAGTTTTCTGGCAATTTTGGTAATTTACTATTTTTAGCATTTTTTCGGGTTCTTGAACTTTTGGAGTTGTTTTGAGGCACTAAATGACGTTTTTTTTGAAAACAAGGAGTACTATGGTAGTTCCTTCATATTTCCCCCAAAATGAATCTCCTCAATGATACCTTTCCAATGGGCTATCATGCACCTAAAACGAAGATCGAATGCAAAAGTTACGACCCCGAGAAGTTGATGTACTAACTTACCTAAACAAGGCCCACATGACTTTTGGTGCTTAATCTCCTAGGGTTATTTTTTTGGATATCTAGGGTTTTGGGCATTCCTGTTTATTGTAAAAAATCCTTCATAGCCTCATTGTAATCATCTTCTTACGAATGAGAGTAGTCGTCACATCTCTTCTCAGAGATAAGCTGCCACCATTCTAGTGAGTCTTTCACTCTATATTTTTACAATCTTTGTACATTTTCGCTCATTAATACAAATTGTATTACTATATATTTGTGCTTATGGTTGCATATCTAAAACATTTATGTTATATTGTTGGATATCCGATATATCTTTGTATATTTCTTTATTATATCTCTGCTCTCATTTCGTGCCGAAAATAATCCGGATCATATGTACTCATGGTCGTAAGGGAGAAAGATGTAGGAACATCCGACGATTTCCAAGGATGTGATCCTTCTTATAAGAAATAATTAATTGATATTGTTTCTAAGTATGATGATATTTTCCAGGAACCATATGGATTACCTCCAAAGAGGGAAATCTAACATGAGATACATATTCAACAGGATTATCCTCTTCCTATTGTGGGCATGTACAAAATGTCAGTTGTAGAGATGACATAGATCAAGAAGCAGGTACAAGGCTTATTGGATCAAGGGGTCATCAGGCCCAGTTCATATCCTTGTGGTTCTCCGATCATGATGGTGACAAATAAGGATGGCACATGGAGAATTTCTGTCGATTACCGGGCCTTAAATAAAATCACAGTGAAAAATAGATACCCTCTTCCTGGTAAGATTATTTACTTGATCAATTAAAAAATGTTGTTTATTTCACTAGGTTGGATTTGCGCATTGGATACCATTATATCAAGGTTACAGAACAGGATGCATGGAAGACTTCCTTTAAAATCAAACAAGGATTGTTTGAGTGGTTAGTTATGCCGTTTGGGCTTTGTAATGCTTCGACAACTTTCATGCGTGTGATGAATGATGTATTCAGGCCTTTTCTAGATGATTTTGTGATTGTATATTTAGACGGCATTCTTATATTTACCGGGACTTGGGATGAACATGTGAGGCATGTAAAACAAGTATTGGATACTTTGCAAAGGGAAAATTTGTATGTAAAATTGTCCAAATGTGAATTTGGTAAGACTGCACTTGTGTACTTAGGTCATATTGTAGGAGCGGGACAATTAAAAATTTATCCTTCCAAGATTTATGTAATTGTAAATTGGCTTGTGCCCAAAAGTGTAACCAAGATACGAAGCTTCTTAGGTGTAGTCCATTATTGGAGGAGGTTCATTTAAAAATTCTCCTTTATAGCATCTCCTTTGCATGCATTAACCAATGTGAAGAATACTTTTCAGTGGGAAGGAAAGAAACAAAAAGCTTTTGACACTTTGAAGGAAAATATCAGTACCGCACCAGTATTAGCACTATCGAATATTCAACAACCCTTTGAGATCGAGACAGATGGCAATAGATATGCCATGGGTTCAGTATTGATGGAATATCGTAAGCCTATCTGTTACCACTATGAAACTTTTAACCAAGCTGTTGTTAACTATCCTACATATGATAAAGAGTTGACTGAATTAGTTCAAAGCGTAAAGAAATGGAAGCACTACTTGTTAGGGAAGGAAACAATCATACATATAGATCACCAACCCTTACAATATCTCCAAGCACAAACCAAACTATAACAATCTCGACATTACAGATGGATGGGATTTCTACAACAATTTCATTTGGTAATCAAGTACAAAAAGGGTACAAGTAACAAGGTAGTTGATATGCTTTCTAGACCTCCTATTGTTTCTTCTATTATTTTGAAGAATACTTCTCTATCTCATGATAGCTATGTGGAACAATATGTCATTGATGAAGATTTTAAAGAAGTATATGAGAATATGACCCATGGTGCACATATAGAGAATTATTGTCTGCAGGGAAAACTACTATACCATCTTGGAAAGATATGTATTCCTACAAGTGAATGAGTCCATGCAATACGATAAGCTCACACTTCTCTTATGTCTCGGCATTTTGGGGTAGGAAAAACTATGGCTCATTTACATAGGTTTTGTTACTAGCCTGAAATGAAAGCAATTGTAACTAAATATGTAAAGGGGTGTGTGATGTGTTCTACTTGTAATCCAACTAATAGAAAACTGGGGCTATACTCACCACTACCTGTTCCATCCCATCCATGGGAAAGTATCCCCATGTATTTTGTAGGGTGTTTACCAATTTCAAAAGGGGGTTATGACTATTTGTATGTTGTAGTGGATAGGTTCAACAAGATGTGTATCTTAATTCCATGTTAAAAGCATATCACTGCTAAGAAAATTGCTAATCTCTTCTTTCAGTATGTTTGGGTTCACTTTGGGTTACCCACATCCATTATCTCGGATCGAGATACTCCATTCCTTGGGGATTTTTGGACAATATTGTGGAGAATTATGGACACCAAATCGAAGAGGAGCATTGCTTTCCTCCCACAGACCGATAGACAAACAGAGGTTGTAAACCAGACAATGGTAGTTTTTCTTCGAGGTTACTGCAACAAGCATCCCAAGTTATGGGATGAATAGATACCCTATGTACAACATGCTTACAATCTAGCCTTACATTCCTCCACTCAATTTTCACCTTTTGAGACATGTTTTGGGTACCTACCTAAAGTTCCTTTGGACTTGATGTATGGGAGATATTTTGACTCAAATGAAGAAATAAATGAAGACAAAGCCTGCATGTTCATCTAGAGGATCCAACAGGTACACCAAGCAGTCAGGGAACAGTTGGAGAAAATTCAAGCACAGTATAAAGATCAACATGACAAACACGAGGTTGATCATCAGTTCCAGGTTGGAGATCAGGTATGGATTCACATCAACAAGGATAGATTGAAGGGTGAATGAAAGAAACTCAAGCCCATTCATTATGGACCCTTCACTATTTTGGAGAAAAGTGGTACCAATGCTTTTCGTCTGGATCTTCCACCTTATATGTAGATTTATTCAGTTGTAAATGTAGAGAACTTGAAACTTTTTGAGCCTCCCATGATCATGGATCAAGATGAGGAAGTTTCAATATCTTCAGTTGATGATTTTGCTCTTGAGTACTTGGGTGAGTTAAAGGAATATATCATCCCGGATAGAAGGACGAGGACTTCACGCAGGGGTGATGTTGATTATCTTTGAGTAGGCTTAAAGGGCACACATCCAAGAAAGGAAAAGTGGATTGAGAAGGACAAGGTGAGGGAACTCTTCCCTCACTTATCTGTTGATTGATGAAAGATTTTGGTGGTCCAAAAATCTCTCAGTGGGAAGGTGTGACCCAAAAAGGATCCAGAGAAGACTAAGGACAACTCAGAATGCCTAGAAGCAACTCGGGAAGCTCAAAATGGCCTTAGTAGATAGAGAAAGGGAAAAAATTCAAGTTTCTCAAAAATCAGTGAAAATGACATCATCGTGAAGATCACGTCGCAAGATTTCGAACGTCGCAAATGGCTCGTCAAAAGGAGATACATATCGAAAGATATTCGCGGTCAAAGTTTGGTCAACCTAGCCCAATTAGTAGAGGATGAGTCAACATCCGTACTGCTAACGTCATCATCAGTACGAATGATGTCAACATCCATACACCATACATGGCACACGCAAGAGGTGACACGTGTCATGTTGACATCAACATGACGTCAGCATGGTGACGTGGCACCATCATAGGCTGCCACGTGTCACCCATTTTTGGCATTTTTGGGTCATTCTGTGGACCAATAAAAATGTGCCACATGGCATTCCATACGGCCACGTGGTAGAGCATATGGTGACGTGGTAGGTTGACTTGGCACATTGATGTTGCAAGTCATACGCTGACGTTGCAGGTGATTGTACAGTTGGTTGACATGGCCCAATGGTTGGCTGCCATGTGGTCCAGTCATGGGATGCCACGTGGAAGTGGGAAAATGCCCAATGACAGCCCGAGAACAAAATTTCAAAAAATATATAAAAGGTTGGTGGGTCTGGCAAATCCGGTGGGACCCCGCCAAATATGGCACCCAATGGACTATCTAGAACCACTTCTAAAGTTGGTGGAACACACATGTTTTAATGTATATATATATATATATATATATATATATATATATATATATATATATATATATATATATATATG
>ML781967.1:512819-531717 GCA_009831015.1 Picea engelmannii | reverse complement strand
ACATGTTTTTCGAGGATTTTTTTCAGCATTTATTGCAGGCTGCAAGGCACAAAAATCGAGATAGAGTTTCTCTTGGGCCTGGGAGTGCCAAAGTCGGAGTGAGGCATGGAGACAGTCATTTTCAGGTAATTCGATGACACAAATTCAATGGTTTTGTTTGTTTTCTGATCTGAGAAAATATTTTGCAGCTTGATTCCAGAATGAGGTATACTTATGTATTTTTCCAAATTATTTTGCTGAGTTAATAAAAAGGCCTAGCCATTTGAGAGCAGGACCCAGAGACGTAGTCCACTAGGAACAAAATCCATTATCAAGTTTTTTGTGTTCATATTTGATGCTTATGTCTATTCATTATTGAGATTTTCCTTCTTTAATGGTGCTATTTAATTTACACTCATTTAATGCAATTGTTTATATGTCACTCGATGAAAAGATCCTTGATCATCAGAGAACCACCCTTCGAGTAGTTTGAGGTTTTTGCAAGAGTCAGATAAGAGAAGTACAAAGTGACAGATTGATCGATTGAGAAGTAGTGTTCCCATGCAGGTTGTTCTAGACATGCAAAGGTTGATTTGAAAATAGAGAAGACCAGTGGACACATTTGATTCAGTTTGAAGAAACAAGAATATGTGATGATAAATTGCATATGTTAAGCCTTCATGATAGTACAATGATATATGGGTGTTGGGAAACTTGATTTCTTAAATTTTTACTTCATTAAAGTATCAACTAGGGAGCTCGTAAGCTTGTGAGATATTGGGAAAATATATGCAGGAGTGGGCCAACAATTTTTTATACTATCTAATCACACAACAATTCATTTGAAAGAACACCTCCAAGAGTTAAATTTAACATGAACTCACCTTTGAGATGTCTCACAATCACGTTTACTATATTTTACTAGATTGGTCACAACAATTGTCAACACCTTAAAGATGTTCAACCGGTTCAATTTACTGTACACACTTGACATAAATGAAATTGTAGAAATAAATGAATAGTAAATGAAATGAACAACTGTTGAAATAAAATCACATAATGAAAAGAACTATTTAGGTAGTGTATACCAGAGAGAGGGGACCCTGCCTCTCTTGGTACACACTGCTAAGAAAGACTACAATAGAGAACTTTGGATATGCAAAAAAGTTTCTTTATTCCAACATCAAAATATTACAATGATCACAACGATCTTGAGTACGCTCCTCCCAATGTATAATTCTATCTATGCTAAGCTATATCTATATGTTATATGTCCTCAATGAATGATATGGTCTCTTATTTATACCTAGACAATCTCTTTTTCAAGAGGAAAGGATTTATAACAAGATGAGACCAGATCCTAAATAAGTGGATTTGTTTGCAACCAAAAAATATTACATCCTAAACATGTGAACCTAATCAACATCAAATCTTTTATTTAGTCTAAGTTTGTTTGAAGAGGACAACAATGTCATATTTCATGAGATCCATGTTCCCAAATCAATGTATATGAACCACAAATTGGTCAAACTATTTTCTGGAAAATAACTAGTGAACTGTCGGAACAAAGGGTCCCTAGAAGTTATCGGAACAGAGGGTCCCTGGAAGTTACTAGAACAGAGGCTCCCCGATAGTTAACTAGTGAACAAAGGATTATGGATTCTAGTAATTAATTGATGAACTCCACAAGAAAATTAGGAAACCTCAATATCTACACTAAGTAATCATCAAAACATTGGAATTCAACCATTTTAGTGTACATATGTCACGTGAAGCTCATTTAAGGTAGAAATGGACAAATGTGGAAATATGAGTGATGAAAGGTATGGGGATGAAATCATAAAGTGAGTGAAAAATGGTTAAATTGCATCGTAACATGTGTCATTTCCGAGTCCCAACAATGGGTCATCATTGTGGATAGTTTGCGACATATGGACATAGATGGATATTTAGCAGGCACAAAAAACATGGGTCATAGAATATGCATAGTAGTTATGGGAAATTTGTGACATATGGACATAGATGGATATTTAGCAGGTACAAAAAACATGGGTCATAGAATATGCATAGTAGTTATGGGAAATTTGTGACATATGGAGAGAGATGGATACTTAGTAGGTACATATAACATGGGTTAGAGAAGATGCATAACATTGTATCATTGGAATCATTTGAAATTAGTTGGTCAAAGAAGGAAAGTAGTGAAAGGCACAACAAAATAGGGAAAGATAAACCCTCAGTAGAAGTTATATCATCATAAGGACATTGCTGAAAGAGAAAGATCAACCTGTCACATCAAAGGGGGATAAAGATAAAGATAGGAAGAATAAAAGTCAAGTGCATGCAGTTAGATAAGGATTGTTCAAAGAAGGTATACTTTCAGGGGGAGTCACTCTTTGTTATCAAAGGAGAAGAAGAACTTGGATAAAAACATGAGGAGAGAAACATGTGAAGAGAAAAAAAAAAGCATGGAGAGAGAGAGAGAGAGAAAAGATGCACGAAGATAGGGGGAGAATCCCCAAGGAGAGAGACCCTTTTCCATTGATGTCAAATTGGGAGAGAAAGAAACTTTGATGAGGAGAAATGGTTAGAGGGGGATAATGAGTGTTGGAGCATCAATGTTGCCATCAATGCCAAAGGGGGGTATTGCTGGATAGTCAGGATGGATAGTTGGTTGTCATTGATGTTAACCCTTAGAGAATTATGAAATCCCTAGAGATGTGGTTGAGATTGTTGAGATTCAACATGAAGATCCTAGTGAAAATTATGCACCTACACTAGGATGGAGCCTCAGGCTATGTTTAGGTGGAAGTTTATTTTTAGATGATGAAAAAATTCTATTTATAGATGATGTCTATTTATAGATGGTGAATGAATTATATTTATAGATGATGTCTATTTATAAATGGTGAGAGAATTCTATTTATAGATGTATGTCGACTATTATTATCCCTTAATAATATTTGGACAATAAATATTAATCTATTCTCAATGAGCACTTGGAAATAGTTAACTAAAGTAGAAAATGAGTTAGCTATAGGAAATTTGAGTTCAAAGGTTGACTGGTGGGGCATGCAAGTTGAATTAGTTGTAACTGAGTGATTCAAAGTTGTAACAGAGTTATATGTGTAGTTATGTGAGTTGTAAAGTAGTTTAACTCAGTTAAGTGAGTTAAGCTCAGTTGTACTAGTTGTAACTGAACTTTCACTAGTGAGAGATCAATGAATTAATTATTAATTAATTCACAATCAGTGGTCTCACATGCAACTGAAGATTTACCACTGTTAACTACATGCATGTCAGATCCAGTGGAGGCCCAGTTGAGATAACAGGTAAAAGGGACAATTTGACTATCATTTGTGACTTTAGTGGGTGCATTCATGCAACCACACACACATTGGATGTGCCCATGAGGATTGCACAGCCTAGGTAAGAGGAATTCATTCATTGCAGGGATTTTCATTTGCATGGATTGCGCAGAGGTGGTAGGCTGTCTGGAAGCAGTAAATTGGCACATGAATTTGTCAATTTTTGTATGACAGTGTGAGACGATTGTATATTGTACTGAGAGCTCTTGGATTAGATTTTTGTATGAGATTGTTTCATGATCCATGATATATACATAATATATGATAGTGGGGTTTTTAGCTTTATGATTTCCCGATAAAAACATCTGTGTTATGTGTGATTAATCTTTCTTCTTGATATTGCAATTGGCGATCATGTTTTAAATTCCGGAAGAATATTAGTAGAAGCGATTATGTATTTAACAATGGCATATAATTGTTAGATCAGGATAATCTAGGCAATACATAATTTTTATTGAAAATTTATAGAAGGTATCAGAGCGCAGAAGATTGCAGAATATGAGTTTGTGACTGGATAGAATTTGAATTTGCAGAAAAAATTTCTTGGTGCTACAGCTGATTCAACATCGAAATGGATTTCAATGGCTTGAGGTTAGAGTATGCACTGGATGGAAGCTTGAACTACATTGCTTGGAAGGATAGGATGGAGGTAGTACTCGAAGACAATGGCTTGAAGGAATTCATTGACAAAGATGTTCCTAATCCAGATGTTGCAAGTCTTGATGCATGGAAAAAGAAAGTGGCAAAGGAAAGGGAAGGGGAAGAAATTTCATTCAAAATCCGAGTCTAAAGTCAAGAAGCTGGATTTGTCCAAAGTGAAGTGTTTTCACTGTCATGAACATGGGCATCTCGCTACTAACTATCTGCAGAAGAGGAAGAACAAGAAGGTTGTTGGAGCTACAGCTGATGAGGCCCTTGCCTCACAATTTGAACTTGACTTTTCCTTGATCAGATGCATGGCGTCAAGTGCATTGGGACCAGTGTGGTATTTGTATAGTGGCGCTTCCTTCCACATGATGGGAGATAACGATATTTTCAGTGACTTGGAGGAGAAATATCTCAAAATTCATATAGAGATGGGTGACGATGGATGATATAGTGTGACTAGCATTGGTACCATTACCTTTCAAAGGGATTCAAGTAAACCATTTCAATTGAAAGATGTTATGCATGTTCCAGGTCTAAATAAAAACTTGGTCTCAGTCACAATGTTGGAGGACAAAGGCTATGATGTTGTTTTCAACAATGGAAAAGATTTCCTGCGACATAAAGCAACGGGTCAAGTCAAGAAGATAGGGATTCGAGTTAAGAATCTCTACAAGCTAGAGGTAGATGGTTGTGCTGCCATGATGGGCAAGGTAGAAAAAGTGGTGAGCTGGTATGAGGGAGAATTATGGCGCAGGTGATTGGGCCATCTTCATCATGGAGCCTTGAAAATCATGCAACAAATATCTATTGGAATTCCGATGGGAACACTTGCTCAGTTAGATCAGTGCAACGGTTGCACCATGGGGAAGTATGTAAAGTACACCTTTCATGAAAAGGAGAACCATGATTCGGTGATCCCGGAGAGAGTTCACTCAGACATGTGTGGATCATTCTCGGTTGCTTCAACAACAAAACATAAGTATTATGTTATTTTTGTTGATGAATTTTATCGTAAATGCTGGATCTTCTTCATGCAAAAGAAGGATCAAACATTCTCAAAGTTATGTGAGTTTAAAGCATTGGTGGAGAAAGAGCCAGGGAAGAAAGTGAAGGCTCTAAGGAGCGATAATGGTGGAGAATACATATCTAATGAATTCAAAGACTTCTGCAGCAAAGAAGGAATTCGAAGAGAACTCATAGCGCCTCATAACCCACAGGAAAATGGGGTCGCGAAGAGGAAAAATAGAACCATCATGGGTGCAACACGAGCGATGTTGCATGATCAGGGCCTACCAATGCATTTGTGGGTGGAAGAATGCAACACTGCAGTTTATGTGCAAAACCGTTGTCCTCATAGAGTACTTGGCATGAGTACACCTGAAGAATATTTCACTGGTAAGAAACCTGATGTTTCTCATTTTAATATTTTTGGCTCATCTGTTTATGTGCATGTGACCAAGAATGCTAGGAAGAAGCTGGAGTTGACTACTGAAGTTGGGATATTTGTGGGGTACACAGAAACACCCCATAATTATCGTGTGTATTTTCCTAACAGTAAGATGAATGTTATGTGTCAGGATATAAAATACGATGAGGGGAAAGACATGCGGTTGTCGCTTGAGAGGGAGCTAGACTTGCATGCGGAGGAGGAACTGTTGGTTCCCAAAGATAAGTCTCAAGATGTGGATCAACCACATGAGGAGGTTCATGGAGTGGAGGAATCCACTCATGTAGAGCCATCCATCAGAAATGGCAGAAAGTGCACCATGTAAGATGATAGATTGAGACTAGATGCTGCACAGAATGTAGGAGCCCTTACTTCACAACACAGACAGAGACAGTATCCTGATCTATTTACTGGATGCATGGCTCTCATGAGAAAATGTATTGTGACTGAGCCATATTCCTTTCAGGAAGAAGTGTTGGATCCCACTTGGGTTGATGCAATGGTGGAGGAGTATGACTCCATTGTCAAAAATAGTGCATGGAAAATTGTCCCAAGACTGATCGATAAATCAGTGGTGGAGGGTAAAATTTTAATCATTGTTCTTTATGTTGATGATTTAATACTGACCGGTGATGAGAAGTTGATACACTCATGCAAGGAGGACCTTGCAAAGGAGTTTTATATGAAGGACATGGGCCTCCTTCATTATTTCCTTGGATTGGAAATATGGCAGCAAGATGGTGAACTTTTTGTGTCTCAAGGCAAGTATGCAAGGTGTTACAACCCTATAATTTATAGGATCAACTGGTGACTGAAATGTTATCACTTTAGTGTTTTGTTTGTCAAATGATTTTCCATTCTGTAAATAAATTGAGAAAAAGAAAAAGAAAAGAAAGAAAAAGAAAAAGAAAGAAAAAGAAAAAAGAAAGAAAAGAAAGAAAAGAAAGAAAAAGAATAAAAGAGGGCATAAAAGAAATTTAAATAGAGCCCCATGAAATAACAATGACTTGGTCCATACAGTTTAAGCATGGCCAAGTCCTTTTAAATTGATGTCGATAGGAGTAGTGAATAAGCTTGGCTAAACTGTTTAATCTTAGCCAAGCAAATTAGGTTAGCTAGTGAATAAATTTGACCAAACTGCCTAATCTTGGTCAAATAACCCCAGGATAGAGTAATTTCTTAGTCCAATAGTTTAATCTGGGCTAAATGTCATAGGTAATTAGGTTAGAGAATAGGGTAGTTTGCTTTATCTCAATAAAACAGGCATGATGATCGATGTTGAACCCTATCTTTGATGTTTGAAAGTTGAATGTCTAACCCCATGGTGATAAAAACAGGGAAAGCTTGGACAAACCCACTTAAAGCGCTTATCCTAAGTTTTCAGAGCAAATATGAATTTGTGCTCACAGATTAAAGACATCACATAGATGAACGACTGAGGCGCTAGTGCTCAGATCTACGGTTGATAAGTTTTTCCAGACCCCCCGACCGTTCTACCTTTAACAGTAAAGGGGGGGGGGGTCTGGAATCATGTATAACAAAGGCATGCATCTGAACGGCTAAGGCATCGACGCCTAGATCCATGGTTGAGATTGAATTCCAGAGCCCCCTCAACTGTTCTGCTTTTAATGGTGGGTGGGGGGGGGTCTAGAATGTTGGTTAAACATTGCACTCAGATCTATGGTCCAACGGAAGGCACACCGATGGACGACTGATGGTTTTTTTTTCGGACCCCCCTGATCGGTCTGCTTTTAACGATTGGGGGGGGGGGTTCCAGAATGGAGTGGTTTTCTGGAAGACCCTCTTCTCTACGTGGCAGGAATCCATTGCTCCAGACTCCCACCACTTACCACTTACCATTTTCTGACATACCCCCCATTCCCCATGACATCATTTTCCACTTTTTCCCCTAAATATCACATCTCATAACTCTGTCAGTCCATTCCCCCTGTTCACACGTTACAAGTCCCTTCATCATGGTCAATTCCCAATCAACACCCTCCATGTCACCCTGCCGTACTTGTCATTCATTGTTACCTGCCATCTCATGCTCTAAAAGACCAGTTGGCCATTTATTACAGGCTAACTTATCTGTTAGCCTGCTGATCTGTCTCCTGTGCCCAACGGGTATCTGTTTGCTCAAAAATACCATTTTTTCCTTCATTCTCCCACTGCTTACATTTTCCATCGCACCAGAGAATTTTTCCCTATCTCCTCTCCTTTTCAGTCATCCATCTAAAACCACAGTCATCCCCACTAATGTTTTGTTTGACTTGTAGGTATTTTCACAGTGATGGCCCCAAAATCAAGGAAAGAAGAAGCCGAGGAAAATCCTTTCCTCCCGCCTCCTGTCGACCTCGACAGGATCCATTTGACCAACAAATATCATTTAATCATAGACACTAGGTGCGAATTTAACTTTGTGGATTTGCAGTCATGGCTCAAAGATATTTTCTTAGATTAGAGCGATGAAATTGGGCTCTGGGAATCCAAACTTCCTCTGTATCTTTTCCCCCAAGTTCACCATTTTCCTGAATTTGCCCTCAAATGCCAGTCTCATTACATCCCCGACCAGAGATCCATAGTATCTTCATCAGGAGAAACTGTTTTCTTCATCACACCTGAGGCCATTGATCAGATGATGCAGATACCCAGAACTGAATCCGCCTCCCCTTTCAATATCGAAGTCATCACAGAGCTGTACCAAAAACTATCATTCCCTCAGAGAGCCCAAATTTTCGAGCTTTTCCTCCCTCAGGCTACTCAGCTCCCTAAGACAAATCCCCTGTACCCTTCCTCCCTATTCTTAGAGAAGGGAAACCAAGTCATTTCATCGCTCTGTGCTCTGCTTGGTTATTTTTCCGACAAATGGGTGGATGAACCCATATTGGGTTTTTTGTCCATCTTATCCATAGAAGAAAGACCCACCACTCAATTCGACTACAACACTTTCCTGGCGGACAATATTCATGAGTAGTTCTCAAATTTTGCCTTAGAAGGCATGTTCCAATATTCCTCAATACTGGCCTACATGTTCACTTTCTTTCAAGTAGATAGGTTCTCCTTTTCAATGCAGAAAATGGACAAGGATGGGAGACCACAGGCGGTAACAACTTGGACTTCACTACTCAGACAAAATTCAACAGAGTTCAGTTTAAAACAGTTTATTGAGCAGTTCTACCATCCATTGGTGAGCATGCTCAGTGGCAGACCTGAACCAAGAATAAATGAGGAGATTCAGAGGATTTTACGCCTCTCAAACCTTGCAAAAAATGGAGACTGGTATCTTTACCAAAACCACACTGAGATCAGAGTATATGGATGCGAGTTAGCTCCATACAAACTGCCCAAGTATCTTCCCGTGAGGATATTTTCCCTGAAGTACATAAGGCAAATGATTAACTCCGATGACATACATTTTTTGTCTCTGAAAAAGAAACAAAAGCTTAGAATTAAAGGGAAAATAGGGTCTTTCATCTATAATAGCCGAGGTGTCAGGGAGGAAGCAAATTTTTTTTTGAAAGAAATGAAGTTTCAGGTTAGTTTCATATGGCACTATGATCCATGTGGGATAATTTCTTAGATGAGGGTTAAAAATAAAAATGTTCCATATGTTCATACACCCAAGCCTGAGATAGAGAAGTTCACAAATCAAATAGAATGGGAGCTGAACACTCTGGTAGAGATAGAACAACAGGACCCTTTGGTCACCATCTCACAGACAACTACACCACAGGTTCCCAAAGAGAAAATATCCAGGAAGGATACTTCACCTTCAGTCACCGAAGTCTCAGCTGAAGATTTCCAATTACACACCAAAAGGCCAAAATATGGTCATACGTCTGACACGGCTGGTGAAAAGGAAATCCAATCCACTACAACTATGAAAGATGATTGGTCACTTCTCAACACAAGAAACAAACAGATCATGTCTACAGTTTCGTCCAAGAAGCCTACGGATACTCCACTAGTTGACCAACCAATTAACGTATGACCAAAGTTGAGTGTTTTTGAGAAGTATGACCTGATAAAAAATAAAAATCAGACACTGACTAACAATACTTATGCTCAGTTTTGGAAACAGACATCAACGACACAACACATACTGTTGTATGCCTTGGATATAGAGAAGGGTAGAATGCACATGGCTTTTATGCAGGCACAGGTGCCGAACCTGAAATCCATCACTGATTACAAAAGGGAAACATTTGAGTTTCATACTAGGGATGTGCATCCTTTCGATCAAATGAATCTGCATAGGTAAACTGGGGAAATAGTTTTATCCACATTGGCAAATGCTTCTACTGCAGCCACTAAATTACAGGTATCTCTGAGCAATGTCCAGACACAGTTGAAATTAGAAAAGATATCATCCTTTGCAAAGGATAACATAATTAATACATTGGAAGAATTGGTCCTCAAGATCAGGTATGACCCCTTGAATGTGAAAGCAGTCGAGGAGATGCTTAAAAATAAAAATGTCGATATAGCATCTCTGAGGAAACAGTTGAAACTACCACCAATGGAAGATGCACAGACAAAGGAGATAGTTGAGACAGAAGGGGAAAAGGATGAGATGCTCAAGTTGATCATGGAGTAGAATGCACAGTTGAAAGAAATGGAAGCAGAACTGGAAAGGCTAGTGAAAGAGAAGGAACAATTAAAGCCTATGGAAGTCATTCTATTGAGCGCAGTTCCACTCACATGACTAAGCACAACATCTACAACAGAAATTCCCTCAGCAACTCCACTGACAACTCTGGAGAAGACAATAGAACTGGTGAAATCCATGGAAGAGATGAATTTGCAAGAGACATAGATTATTAGACTTAAAAAGGAGGTTGAGAACCTTTAGGAACTCAATTATTCTTACCAAAACAACTACTCCAAGGACAAACAAACATCAGACAAGCTCAAACAGGAATTGCAATAGCTTCAAAAGTAAACAGTGGCAGGCAAAACACTTGCTGAGGTCAAGGAAAGTGTCTGGATGGATATCACCAAGTCCATAAATGAAGTATGGCCTATGGTACAAATCATGTTCGAGCAAAACGAACTAGTGCAAATAAGCAAGCAGGATATTGAGAAAATAAGAGGAGAACTGGGAGAGATGCCCATAGAAGCCACTGAGAACATTAATTTCTTGAATTCAAAAACCAGAGAAGAGTTAGAGGATTTGAAAATTGACGATAGGACGAAGAACATCCTCGAGGTCAAGAGGGTCCTGACCAAAAGAGGACTGATGCTACAACTGGAGGAAAAATTCCAGACTATGGACAAAGGATTGCAAAGATTTTTCAGCAAAATTGAATCTCTGCAGAAGAAAGGCCTCCCTGGCTTAAGGGTCATAAATGACAAGTTAATGACACTTTCTGATTATAAAAATAAACTAGCCACTGTGGCTAAAGATAGTTTAAATTTCTCAGGAATATAGGCAGTATCATAGGCAAGGCATTCTTAGAAGCTTTACAGTCAGACATTAGCATACAACACGAGATCCGGTACATTTTCATCGTCAAGCCAACTTTTGCCAAGTATACAGAGATGTATGAAGTATACCGAAGACTACTCAAAGTTGGAATTCCCAGTCACCTTCGATGGGAAGAGTTATGCAATCTGATTGAGTAGGAGATGAGGTGTCCAAGCCCAGTCAGCTATCCAATCAGACGAGGTCATGCAGAGGACTCACCAATAGTTTAGCCCAGAAATCAACATGAAGATTTCAACACATCATCAAACAGTTCCTAAATTTTTGTATCTTGTTGGGTTAGTTAGCTAAATTTAGAATTTTCCACATCCTGATCTTTAATGACAGGATCTATGTAATTTTTTGATTATAAATACTTCAAACTTTGAAGTACCGAGTTTTGATCTTTACGCCCTGTAAGCCAGAAAGACTGTAGTTTTTATCAAGATATCTTCCAGTAATACAAAGGGATGTTTCACAGGATTCTCACGTGTTATTCATTGGTGATGTTTTCTTTTCTATGTTAAATGTTTTTCTCCCTCAGTTGTCATATTGTTTTCTAATCTAATCTTTTAAAAGTAGCACATGTTGTAGGATTTATCTTTGTATACCCTGTTTTCGGCTTTGAAAGATCTTAATGTTTATCTTTCTAATATTACAGTGAAGAAATTCTTAAATGCTTCTTTACTTTAATTGATATTCTCATCTTTTCTGCTATTCATCACTTTACTGTTAAAGAATCCAATGAATGCATTATCTTGCCCTGTGAAAAGAATCTTTTAATTTATGTTTAGACCTCTATCCTTATAATATAGACCCGATATCCCAATGGAGGCGTAAAACCCTTTTCAACCAACTTATCAAAAACAACAACAAACCATTCAATCTTATTTTGTTTAACTAGCCTAATATCTCAAAGTTAAAACATAGCTAAATCATACAGAGAGATCCCTCAATGAAGATGGTAGGGCTAGATTTCAGTTTCAAAGTGGTTGGATAAAGTTACCTCTTGTAAATTTCTTCTACTCGGACAACCTCTGGGAATTTACAAAGCATTAACACAAGGGAGATACTGGGTAAGTTTCACATGGAGGGCTACAAACCCATGGATACTCCTCTTCCAGAAAACTGGAGGAAAGTGGATGCTACTTCTGGAGAGGCAGTGGATGCTACTGTCTATCAACAATTAGTGGGTTTGCTAATGTATCTAGTGAACACAAGACCAGACATTTTCTATGTGGTTAACCAATTGAGTCAAGTGATGGTTAAGCCTACCAAGATATTTTGGAAGGTGGGTAATCATGTCTTGAGATACTTGAGGGGAATATCTAAGTATGGCTTATGGTACATACAGATGGATGAGGTGAAGTTGCATGGCTTCACGAATGCATATTGGGCGGGCAGCCCAATAGACAGAAATAACACATCAGGGGGGGATCTTTAGTATTGGATCTACACTTGTTTATTGGTATAGTAGGAAACAAAGATCTGTGGCACTCAGTTCAGTGGAAGTGGAATACATGGCAACGAGTCAAGATGCATGTGAGGCTATCTGGATGAGAAAGATCTGGGTTTGTTTGTTTGGTTCTCATTTAGATTTGACAGTGATTCATTATGGTAATCAAAGTTGCATTAAACTCTCGATTAATCATGTGTTTCATGATAGATCTAAGCATATAGATGTCTGATATCATCATATCAGAGATTGTGTTCAACGAAAGATCATGTTGCTTTAGTACATTCCTACAGAATATCAGGATGCAGACATTCTGATGAAGGCGCTCACCAGGAGAAAAATCGAATACCATAGAGATAGGATCGGGGTGAAGGATAATCCCTTTCTTGTTGAGAGGGAGTGTTGATATTCAACAAGAAGATCCTAGTGAAAATTTGGCACCTACAGTAGGATGGAACCTCGGGCTATTTTTAGGTGGAAGTCTATTTTTAAATGATGAGCAAATTTTATTTATAGATGATGTCTATTTATAGATGATGTCTATTTATAGATGATGTTTATTTATAGATGGTGAGGGAATTATATTTATAAATGATGTCTATTTATAGATGGTGAGTGAATTCTATTTATAGATGTATGTCGACTATTATTATCCCTTAATAATATTTGGACAATAAATATTAATCTATTCTCAATGAGCACTTGGAAATAGTTAACTGAAGTGGAAAATCAGTTACCTATAGGAAATTTGAGTTCAAAGGTTGACTGGTGGGACATGCAAGTCGAATTAGTTTGTAACGAAGTGATTCAAAGTTGTAATAGAGTTATATGTGTAGTTATGTGAGTTGTAAAGTAGTTTAACTCAGTTAAGTGAGTTAAGCTCAATTGTACTAGTTGTAACTAAACTTACACTAGTGAGAGATCAATGAATTAATTATTAATTAATTCACAATCAGTGGTCTCACATGCAACTCAAGATTTACCACTGTTAACTACATGCATGTCAGATCCAGTGGAGACCCAATTGAGATAACAGGTGAAAGGGGCAGTTTGACTATCAGTTGTGACTTTAGTGGGTGCATTCATGCAACCACACACACATTGGATGTGCCTATGAGGAATGCACAACCTAGGAAAGAGGAATTCATTCATTGCAGGGATTTCCATTAGCAGGGATTGTGCAGAGGAGACAGGATGTCTGGAAGCAGTAAATTGGCACATGAATTTGTCAATTTTTGTATGACAGTGTGAGACGATTGTATATTGTACTGAGAGCTATTGGATTAGAGTTTTGTATGATATTTTTTTATGATCCATGATATATACATAATATATGATAGTGGGGTTTTTATATTTATGCTTTCCCGGTAAAAACATCTGTGTTACATGTGATTAATCGTTCTCCTTGATATTGCAATTGGAGATCATGTTTTAAATTCTGCAAGAATATTAGTAGAAGCGATTATGTATTTAATAGTGGCATACAATTATTAGATCAGGAGAATCCAGGCAATACATATTTTGTATTGAAATTTTTTACAGAGATTGATGGTGAGTTAGTTGTCATTGATGGAGTTGTGGATGTCAACAGATGTGTTGGGTGCATTTGATGAAGTCTACATGAATCCATGGAAGTGTTTTTATGGTACAAGAAGTTGGTTGAGGAATATGGACATGAAGGACAATGTAAATGTAGGTAAGACACTCATAGATGGATAGTCCTTGTCATGTCGTTTACGGTGATAGGTGGTACACCACGTGGTTCCTCATGGTTGAGGAGTTATGAGGACATGAATTTGGAAGCCCCAAATATGGGTTAAGAAGCCCCTAATTGGTTGCAAGTCATTAATTAAAGGGAAAAGTGGTTGTAACAAGAAAGTCTAAGAAGCCCTAAAGTTAAGGAAAGAGATTACTTAGAAAAAGTATATATATACCTCAAGAAGTCACTCATAAGTACATTCACTCACACATTCTATTGAATATATTCTATGTGAGTAAGTTATTATTATCTAAGGTAACCAAGGAGATCTGAGGTGAATTTTAGAGGGAAGATGAAGTAAATAAGGGCAGAATTCCAAGGGAGGATGAAGTCTTGTGATGATGTGTTCTAAGGTATGTTATTTAAAGGTCATCTTATCATTTCCACTATAACGTTTTTTATAGAATGATTCAGATAGTGAAACTTGGACTAGCTTGAGAATACATGTCAAGGTCCCCGTGGTAAAAATTCCCTCTTTTAGATTGTTTTATTTTCTGAGATACACTCTGTGGAAAATAGGGTTTTTGGCTAGTCCTGAAACTAGTCTCAAACAGGTGTTACGGGTAAAAAAATCATAATGTCTTCCTAGAGGATCCAAATTCATTAAGACCAAATGAATTGAATAGAGTACATTCCGTATTATGTTTTTTATTATATTCTATATCAAATATTACATGCGTGGCATGCTCTACAAGTTTACTCTCTAGAATAAGCCATAATTCAACAAAGTCTTCCATTTTTGCTATAACTTGTTTTCTGGGATATTCCAAGAAGTGAAACTTGGAGGAATTTTAGAGAAGATATTGAATAATATTGGGTACAAGTTTCAGAGCTTTATTAATTACATGTACAAATTTGTGCTTGTTTAAAGTTAGGGTTTGTGACTAATCTAAAAACTAGTCCCATGAGACTAAGGTAAAGTTTGATGAAGATGTTATTCTCTTGTTGTTGAAGTTGAAGAAGGTATGAATGTTTTTTATCACATACACCAAGTATGTTACAGAGTTACAAGTATGTTTATATGCATATTTTGAGGGTTACATGTTGATGATGTTATGGTGCATGCTTGAGGCAAGTATTTGGTATATTGTTGAGGCATTGACACATAATTGAGGCACATATTAGGTGCATGGTTGAGGAATATACTTGGTATATGATCTTGGTTTTTTGGTAATTTTTTGAGGAACTTCATTGATGATATATTATGGTACATGGTGTATGGAATGATTGAGACATATCATGAGTGATATGGTATATGGTTGAGGCACATGGTTTGAGGAGCATCTTGGATATTGGGCACATTGTTTGAGATACATTTTTGGTATATGTATGAGGAATTCCTTGGTGACATTGATGTGTGGTGAGATACATAGTTGATGCATGATATGGTGTTGGCACATGGTTGTGGTACACGATTGATGCTTGGTATGGTACGGGTTGATATCTTTTGATGGTATGTTGGTGATCTTGGTGCATGCTTGATAGAGACGTGTTGGTGATGTTGGACATCTATTTGAGAGGTGGCCTTAGTATATGATCCATGTGAGAGGATTTGGTTGAGTATCGATGATAGTGACATGTTGGACAGGTTGATCAGTGACAGGTTGGATACAATGACTGGTTTACAGTGGCATGTTGACAGGTCATAGGTTGATGTAATAATGGAAGTGACAGTGACAGTGGCTGTGATAGTGGTAGTGACAGTGGCAATGATTGTGGTAGTGAAAATTGGTCTACACTTATATTTCAGGGCGGCAGGACGGGGAAAGGAAAAGGGTTTGTAGCCTCCTTCTGGTTGGTGCCGAAGAACACATGGAGTTGGAGCTTCCTCAGGTTGGAGCCTAGGAATAATCCATCGGACCATCATGTTGTCCCAAGAGACTTTATCCTCCATAACAGTAAGAAAATAGTCATCAACAAAGTGTTCATCCACCAATTGGTCAACATCAAGTTCATGCAATGATTATATGTATTTCACAATCTCCACTCCAACCTTATCACAATTAAATACCCAAGGATTCATTAACCAATACATACAAGGATGGGGCTAGTGTATAACCTTATATAATTGAAAAGAATAAGACAAACTCCCGTGACTTTAATTTATTGATGGAAATACAAATAGAGGCTTATCCAACAAGAGTCTCTACAACACTAATGAAGGAGGAACCAAAACTCAAGGTTTTAAGCATCATAATAATGAGTGAGCACTCAACCTACTCATAGGATTTCTAAAAGTCAATCTTGACAAAGAGGACATCTATGCCTAAGGTGCAAACTCATTCCATGTTATCCCATATAATAATAACATTATCCATAATGCATTGACCTTGAACAAAAAACACATGTTGCATCATAGTAATCCTACACATCATACACTCAAGACAAAGATCTAAGGCTTTAGCCAAAACCTTGTATCAAGTATTAACATATTGGCCTCCAACTGGTGATCAATTTAGGGTTGTTATTTAGGAATAAACTTTATGAAACCTTAGTTATGTTATAAAAATAGGATCGTGGAGCATTATAATAAAAAAAATGTGGAAATAAAACATAGAAGATATGCAATACAATATAGACACAGATATACGCGGTTTACCCAGTGTGGGATACATCCACCAGAAAAATTTCCAAGTCCTTCCTTTATTATTATCTAGCAAATGAAGGGATACAACCTACAAAACACCCGATGTAACTTCCTCTTATTTCTCTCACAGACTCCTCACTCAGAATACAATATTCACAATGATACATAGTTGCAATACATTTCCCTCATAAAAGAGGGTTTCCTTCTAGGAAAAAAAAAACCCTAACATAACTTCTATCTTCATATCTGTGACCTTATAATGAACGGTCCCTATGAAATTACAATATACATTTGTAAGGAAATTTTTCCTTCGAGGGATTTGTCCCCAGACCTTGCAGGAGGGGCAAGCTTCCCATGCACTACCCCGCGTGGAGGATTATAGATTCTTCTGTGGTGTAAATTCTTCATGGTGTATAAAAATGGCTGAAAACAAAGGCCTTTGAATCAAGAAGATAATCAAGATCCACAACCAACAATCTCCCACTTGGAGACTGATCTCAAAAACTCCATCGTTGTTGTATCTACTAGACTATGATCCTTCTTGGACCTAGAAAATTTCTCATCTTCACCTTCATTCTTGAATACCAACTCAAACTGATCATGAACTAAGTTTATCCCTAGTTACTCCCTTTGTTAACATGTCTGCAGGATTCTAGCTAGTGTGTATCTTTTCCAACTTCAAATGTCCATCCTCCAAGACGAATCGTATGAAATGGTATCTGAGCTATATATGCTTAGTATTCGAATGGAAGGCTGAGTTCTTTGTAAGATGAATGGCACTCTCACTATCACAGTACAACCTGCTATTCTCCTGCTTCTTTCCCAATTCCTCGATAAACCTTTGTAACCAAATCATTTCTTTACTAGCCTCTATAGCAACAACATACTCTGCTTCTATTGTTGAAAGTGAAACAACCTTTTGCAGTTTCGAAATCCAACTTATCATTGTTCCACCTATACTAAAAACATACCCTCTGGTGCTCCTCCTTCTATCTTTATCATCTGCCATATCTGAATCAACATATCCATGTAGAATAGTGTTTGAATATCCAAAACATAATGCATGAGTAGCAGTACCTCTCAAATACCAGAGAATCCACTTTACTGCCTCCCAATATTCTTTACCTGGATTTTTCATAAACCTTCGCACAACTCCCACTGCATGTGCAATATCTGGTCTTGTGCAAACCATCACATACATCAAGCTACCAACTGTTGATGAATAAGGGACCCTGGACATGTATTCTATATCCTCTTATGTCTTGGGACACATTTCCTTAGTTAATTTGAAATGGCTGGCCAAAGGTTTACTAATTGGTTTTGCATTATTCATTCTAAACCTCTCCAACACCTTATTTACGTACTCACCCTAAGACAATTTCAATTTGTGATTTTTCCTATCTCTTGTTATTCTCATACCAAGGATTTTCTTTACAGCACCCAAATCCTTCATCGCAAATGAATTAGCTAATTTCTTATTGAGCACATTTATATCCTACATATTAGACCCTTCAACAAGCATGCCATCTACATACAATAGCAAGATAATATAACTTCCATTTTCTAGCCTTTTAAAATAAACACAATGATCAGAATGACATCTACTATAACCTTGTTCTGTCATAAACCTGCCAAACTTCAAATACCACTGCCTTGGAGCTTGATTTAGGCCATACAAGCTCTTTTTCAACCTGCATACCAAATTCTCCTTCCCTTTGACCTCATACCCTTGTGGTTGCTACATATAAATCTCTTCCTCCAAATCCCCATGGAGAAAAGATGTTTTTACATCTAACTGTTCAAGATGCAAATATTCTACTGCCACAAGACTTAAAATAGTCCTAATTGAAGTCATTTTAACAACAAGAGAAAATATTTCATCAAAATCTATACCTTTCTTTTGTGAAAACCCCTTTACAATAATTCTAGCCTTGTACCGCTTTTTGCCTCCATCTTCTTCCTTAAACTTGTAAACCCATTTATTCTGCAATGCTCTTTTTACTGCAGGCAACTGAACCAAATCCCAAGTCTGGATATTTACCAGGGAATCCATTTCCTCTTTCATGCCTTTCTCCCACTTCTTTTTAGTGTCTACCTGCATTGCCTCTTCATAACATTCTGGTTCACCAGAATCAGTCAACAATAAATAATCCAATGAAGGAGAGTATCATTCAGGGAGTCTACTTA
>ML781967.1:501972-512769 GCA_009831015.1 Picea engelmannii | reverse complement strand
GAATCCATTTCCTCTTTCATGCCTTTCTCCCACTTCTTTTTAGTGTCTACCTGCATTGCCTCTTCATAACATTCTGGTTCACCAGAATCAGTCAACAATAAATAATCCAATGAAGGAGAGTATCATTCAGGGAGTCTACTTAATCTGGTAGATATTCTAACAACAATTGCAGGAGTTTGAGGTACTTGTTTCTCATGTTGTTGTACATTTTTATTTTCTAGTACCTTTGGAATTTCTTTTTCAGTGATCTCATCAAGCACTATGTATTATGGTTTTTATTTTTCATGTTTCTTTCTCTGCAACTGATATTTGTACATGACCTTCTCATTGAATATGACATCTCTACTCCTAATGATTTTTTGATTTTCATAATCCCATAAGCGATAACTAAAATCATTAACACTGTATCCAATAAAGGTACACTTCTTGGATTTTTCCTCAAGCTTTGTTTTATTTTCTTTATCAATATGGACAAATGCTTCACAACCGAAAGTCTTCAAAAAAGAATAGTTTACCTTTTTACCTGTCCATGCCTCCTCTGGAATTCTACCATCCAAAGAGCTTGAAGGTCCTCTGTTTATTAATTAAACAACAATATATACAACATCTGCCCAGAACTGTAAGGGAAACCCAACATGCAATATCATACTCCTTGCATGCTCCATTTTCTTATGGTGTTCCTAGAACTGTCTTCTCTCTACGAATCCCATGGTATGAACAGTAATCATCAAACTCCTTGTAGCAATATTAAACTCCATTTTCTGATCTGAGACACTTCAACCTTTTTCCTGTCTCATTCTCGACCAAAGCTTTCCATTTCTTAAGAGTATCAAGGACAACAGATTTTTGTCGAATGCAATAAACCAAATTTTTTCTAGTAGCATCATCAATAAAAGTAACATAATAACGAGAGCCACCAAGAGATGATACCTGACCTGGTACCAATACATTTTTATGCACAAGCTCTAACCTTTCACTTTTCTTTTCTTTTCCGACTCTGAGAAATATGACTCTCTTATGTTTTCCATAAACACAATGCTCATAGAAATCTAAATCAATTTTTTTAATATCTGGAAACAAATTTATTTTGTAAAGTATCTACATTCCCTTCTCACTCATGTGTCCAAGCCTATGATGCCACAGTGTTGTATCCACTCCTTTAGAAGCTAAAAAGATAGAAGAGTCAGTATTAGCAGTACATAAATACAATGTACCTACCTTCTCTCCTTTTTCTATCATCAATGATCCTTTGGCGACCTTCCACACCTTATCTGTAAATATGGATACACAACCTTCAATTTCCAATTGCCTTGTTGAAATTATATTTTTCCTTAGATCTGGAACATGTCTTACCTCTTACAACAACCATTGGTTTCCATTCATTTGATTTATTTTTACCTTTCCCATTCCAACAATTTTGCATGGTGCATCATCACCCAAATGAACCTGTCCAAAATCACCTCGAACATAATCTAGAAAATGTTTCCTATGGGGTGTGGCATGAAATGAATCCCCTGAATCTACTACCCAAGACTCATAAATATTATCTACAGAAAGAATCAAAGCATCTTGTAACACATCACTTGTTACATTTTCTTCCTGATTTTTCTCTTGTTGTCTGTCTCTTTGTTTCTTTGGACCTCTGCATTCTTTCTTCATGTCCTTTCTTTCCACAATTTCAGCACTCTATCTTTCCAAGTATAGATTTGTATCTTCCCTTCCTAGAATTCTTGTGGTTCCCTGAGCCCTTTCCTCTATCCTTTTTCCTTTCCTCATTCTCCATGTTTAACACATTACCTGATGTCTCACCTATGATTTTCCGTCGCATTTCTTCGCTAAGGATAACAACATCATCATCATCATCATCAAATTTTAGAGTGTTTGAACCAGAGATAGAGTTACTGACATCCATGAAAAATCCATTCCAGCTTTCTGGAAATGAGCACAATATTAGAAGAGCCCTGACCTCATCATCAAAGTCCACTTTTACAGAACTTAGTTGATTAGTAACCGTATTAAATTCATTTAAATGATATGTAATAGAACCACTTTATGACCTCTTCATATTAAATAATATCTTCATTAGAAATACCTTATTGGAAGTCGAGGGTTTTTCATACAGTTTAACCAATGCATCCATCAGCTCCTTCGTTGTATTTTCTTTCGAAATATTGAAAGCCACTGACGCTGCGAGGCTCATACGTATTGTTCCTAGTGCCTTTCTATCAAGAACCTCCCATTCTTCGTCCTTCATGACTGTTGGCTTCTTTGCTATTCCACTCAATGGTAGGAATAGATCCTTTTGATATAAATAATCTTCCATCTGCATCTTCCATAACTGGTAGTTTTGGCCGTTAAATTTCTTGACCCTAAACTTTCCATCTTCTGCCATTGCTCCCACTCGAACTAGGAACCCTATTTTCCTGCGAGTTACCTTTCGCTCTGATACCATTTGCTACAAAAATAGGATCACTGAGAAATAAAATAAAACAAATGTAGAAATAAAACACAGAAGATACATAATACAATAGAGACATAGATATACGTGGTTCACCTAGTGTGGGCTACGTCCACCAGAGAAATTGCCAAGTCCTTCCTTTATTGTTATCCAAAAAATGAAGGGATACAACCTACATCACACCCATTGTAACTTCCTCTTATTTCTCTCACAATATCCTCACTCAAAATACAATATTCACAATGATACATAGTTGCAATACATTTCCCTCATAAAACAAGGTTTCCTTCCAGGAAAAAAAAAACCCTAACATAACTTCTAGCGTTAGATATGCGACCTTATAATGAACGATCCATATTTACTATGAAATTACAATATACATTTACAAGGCAATTTTTCTTTCGGGGGACCGCTTTCCCCTAGACCTCGCAGGAGGGGTAAGCCCCCCCTATACTCCCCCACGTGGAGAGTGTACATTCTTCCGCAGTGTAAAGTCTTCATGGGGTATAAACACAGCTGAAAACAAAGGCCCTTGAATCCGGAAGATAATCAGGATACACAACCAACAAGTTAATGTCTACCTGCATAGAATTTTTCCTAAGGGCCTCTTTGTATACTTGTAAAAAATAAGGCCCAATGAATTTCCATGTGGGATTATAAAACTCACATGAAAAACCATCAAGAGAAATCTCTTTATCATCATACATTTCATACATGGGAAAATTATGTTCCTTCGTATTCTCCTCTTTAACACTAACCAATAAAACATTAAGGAAAATTTTCGTGGATGCCTCTCATTCCTCTATGAGGCTTAGGATTAGAAAAAATTGAATAATGAGATACAAATTCCTTCTCAATCAACTCCTAGTCACTCACTTGACAATTCATAGTCTTGAGAGCATACCATTTTTCACCAATTTCTCTAATAGATAAGGCCTTTGGAGGCCTATCTCTCATCCTAATCAAGTGTAAGAAAGCACAAAGTTGTGCACCTCTAGCTTGAAACATTTTGTTCAATCTCATAATATGGTACTACTTAACTACTCATGCTTGACATTATTCATCAAAGGGGATGAACTAGTTTTGGTTATAGTAAATAATTGTAGTATGTCACTTATATCCATATAGAAAGGATATAGTTTAAGCAATCACATCCTCCCTCTAGGTAATGCACCCTTCTTCCCCAGTGGGTCTAGGTAAAATCATCTAGATATTTATGATCCATGTGAGGGAGTCGAGACTCTTCAAATGAGAGATAATCATGATATATCACATTCATTGTATGCACATATTATATTCCCCCTAAGAAATGATAAACCAAATTGGTTGATGAACAAATCATCGTGGTTGTGCCATCGATTCTCACAAGTTGGCCACTAAAGGAGTTCAAGTATAAATAGTATTTCACTGAAAACATAACTCTATCTAATATTTGAAGGATCCTTTATTGTCCCTTGCAAAAATGATATTATGTAAACCAAAACTCAAAAGAATCATGTTGCATGTAGTGATTGAGGTCATAAATCCATCATTGGGCCTTAAAGGTTATTTAGGATTATTTTTCAATATATGAGACCCTCAATAGCAACACCCCTTCTTTATCCTATTAATTTTCAACCATATTGAAGTCTCTAAAAACTATTCAAGGTGTGCTTGGAATCTCATCATCCATCCAATACCAAAAAGTAGCTCTCTTTCCAACATCATTATTAACATAAATGATGAACAAGCCCATAAGTCAGTTGTGAAGATTCAACAAAATCCAAACCAACCTTTGTGTAGGATCAACACCCCACTCAAAAACTTCATTAGACTTAAGATAAGGGTATATTAGAGTGGCATCCCCACATTTCCTATCAGTATGATTAAAGTGCACACATTTATCACCCAACTAAATAACAAATAAGACCATACAAAGAAAAAAATACTAATTTTTACTTCTTATAAACACATAATATCCACCCCTCCAATCGATGATAAGACCTAGCACATGATATGTTTTTTTCTAGGGTCACTCAAGCCCAAAACATTTCATGTAAGGAATTTCATTATAAAGAACCCATTATGTCATGTATATCCTCATCATTATTTCTAAAGTTATGGAGAGCATCAACTGATTTAATTACAATGGGTTTGGAAGAGACAAATCAAGCATCATAAATGATATCTCATGGTCACTTGAGAAAGCCATGATTCAAGACCTCTGCTTGGGAGAAATGGAGGAGACCAAGTAGATATAAAGACTTATTAAAATATCTTCCTATTTCTTGAAGTATCATAGGGCCTAGAAGGGACAATTAAGACTGGATTCTTTTAGTCTTGGGCCTTTTTGGGTCCATTACTTGTATTCTTTTATGACTCTTGGGTCCATCCTTCTTCAACATCATTGTTAACCTAGGGACTATATTTACTTCTAGGGTCTACATTTGTATGGATGCCAGATGGTTAGGTCATTTTACTAACTAGAAATAAAAAATACATTCATATAGATTTTGGAACTTTAAACAAGTATCTAGAAGGAACATAGTTACAAAACTCTCCAGAGTTCTCATCTTTGTAGAGGTTACATTTAGTTGTTGTTTTTACCATTATTTTGAAAAGTGGTGCTACTGGTAGCACCCTTTTTCTCGAGGTAAAATTTCCACCTTTTTCAACCATGACCTTAACAACCTTGAAATGTTGCCAACAAAAACCTTAGAATCAACCACCCAATCAAAAAGTGGTGCCAACAATGGCACCCTTTGGTAGTCAAAATTAAAACGTATTTGAAGGCATGCACTTAACAATGGCACCATTACCAACAAAAACCTTAAATCAACCCTCGAATCGAAAAATGACAACAACATCAACATCTACCCCTCCCTTTTTCCAAGGTCAAAATTAAAACTTCTTTGAAACCATGGCCTTGAAAACTAGTACCTCTACAAACAAAATCTTAAAATCAACCCCTAAATCAAAACAATGTGCCACCTATAGAACCCCACCCTTTTTAGGCTAAAAATCGCAATATTTTTTAAACCATGACCTAAAATTCTAGTGTCATTGCAAACAAAATCATTAAAAAGAGGGAGGAGTGGAGTGGGTGCAGAGAAGAACCCCAAAAATGGAAGGAAGGAAAAAGAAAAGTAGAGAGAGAAAAACAAAAAAGTGAGGGAAAAAAAAAACAAGGAAAAAAACACTTTTTTAATTAAAAAACAATTTTTTAAAAATAAGTTTTAAATTTTTAAAAAATGGAAAAATAAAATAGAAAAGAAAGTAGCATCCTTACCATCCTTTTATCTTTATTTTTCAAAAAAACCCAAAAAATAAATAAGAAAATTAAAACTAAAAAATTATACAAAACTTAAAAAAAAGTAAAATGTAATTATTAAAAAATTATAAAAAGTCATGGTTGTTTTGTTGACTTTAGAAAATATTTTGACACGGTTCCTAGGAAGAACCTTTGGGATATGCTGGAAGAGATAAACACACCTTTCGAGTTAAGGGGTGTTGCAATAAGGCTGCATGAGAATGTGCCAAGTTTAAAAACACTTAGGGTTGGCCGAAAGAAATTAATTGCAATATTAGAGTCAAGCAAGGTTGTCCCTTGTCCCCTACCGTTTTTGGCATTTATATTGACAAGTTAGAGGATTTCTTAGGAGAACCAAGTTGTGCCAACCCTACTCTCACCGGTATAGTCATAATTCTCTTTCTTTATGCTGATGATATCATTCTTATGGCGAGGAGTCTCCACAATCATGGAAAGCAACTAAGAATCCTCAAGGATTTTTTTCTCCAATAGGGGTATGACTGTTAATACTGACAAAACTAAGGTCATGATCATTAAATTCAATAACATCATTTATGATACCTTCATATATGACAACAACAACTTGGAGGAAGTGACTTCATACAAATATCTTGGAATCGATATTCACCACAAGCTCAACTAGAATTATATCATTGAGAAAAGGATTATTGGAGGATGGAAAGCTTATTATAGGCTTGAAAACAATTATAAATTAGTTGATCTTTGGATATGGGATAAGAAGAAAATCCTCTTTGAGACTCATGTTACGCCTATTATTCTATACAAATGTGAAGTTTGGGGATGCAATATCTCTCGTGAGTCTTGGAGAAAGATAGAGAAAATACAAAAGAATTTTATTATGTATAATCTCAAAATTAAAGGAAATATGCCCTATCCTATCCTCCTCTTAGAGGGAAGCCTTTCCCCCATTGATAGAACGACTATGACTAGATACCTAATGTATAAGAACACGTTAAGAAACATGTAAGACAAGAGGCTTTCTAAAATTGCTTCAAACTCCAACCATAACCACCTTTGACTCAAGTGGGGATGGCATAAGGATGCCCAGCCTTGGCTAAGCCATTGGGGAATCATGGAAGAGACCATTTTGTGGAATAAGGATATTATTAAAAATATCATTAAACCGAAATTTAAGGAGAAAATGTGGTGTGATAAAGTGTTAAGAGGAAAAACAAAAATTAAGGTATTATAAGGAGGTAATCAACCCTAATCTATAAGATCAAAATTATCACTTTGTTTTAAAGAGTGTAAAGAAAAAAATTAGCATTGCTAGGATAAGAACAAATTCTCACGAGCTCCATAATTAAACCAAGCATTAATCAATTCCTAAAACACCCTGGGATGAAAGAGTGTGTCACCTTTGCGACAATAAGAATGTGGAAGATGAAAAACACTTTCTCTTAGATTGTCCAACCTATACCCAGATTATATCTCAATTTCAAAATATTTTTCACACTACCAACCTTCCTAACCTTTTAAATCAACAAAACTATGGTGATCTCATAAAGCTTCTCTTAACACTTTTCGAGCACAGAAACAAAATTATAAGAAATTGCAAGTAATACTTTACCCTTTTAAGGTCTGATAGACCAATTCTGGATGTTAATCATCTTCATCACCATCATCCTTGTAAAAAAAATAAAAAATTATACATAATAAATTAAATTTTAGAAAAGAAAAAAAGCAAAACGTATGAGTTTAAAAAAAAAAAAAATGGACTTTTTTGGTCCCCTAAATTGTTTAACCGGTGGGCACAAAGAAAGGAAGGGGAAGGCTTGGGCTAAAGGGGCGAAGAGTGGGGCGGGAGGGTGTGAAAGGAGTTGGGGGCAATTCCGGAAATCCCCACAGTGCCCACCGAAATGCTATTTTTTTTAACAATTCCTTTTTTTAATACATTTTAATTATTTAAAAACAAATTATATTGATTTTCTTTATAATTGTTTTCTAAGTTTTTAATAAAATAAAAATTAAGTTGTTTTTTTAAATTGCATTTTAAATTTTTTTTAAGTTCCTTTTAAAAAATAATTTCATTTAATTGTTGTTTTTAATTTTATTTTTAGATTTTTAAAGTAAAAAATTAAAAGTGAAAGAAATGTAAGGAAGGGTTTTTTTTTTTCCTCTTTTTAAACTTTTATGTTTTCGTTTATATTTTAATTTAAAACTTCCTTTTTTTAATTCTTTATTTGAAAAATGTAAAATGTTCTTAACCTTACTTTGGGTTTTTGTTTCTTCTTTTTATTTTCCCCTGTGAGGTTTTTTCAATTTTTTTTATGCTTTTGTTTATAATAGCATAGAACTTTTAAGTATGGTTGTACAAATTTTGCAACATTTAATAAAAAAAAGGTGGGGTTTTATCATGTTTTTCAATTTAGGAGATGAATTTAATATTTTGGTTGTAGGGGTATTGTTTTAGGGGTTATTCAACATTATTGATTAGAACTTATAGTCGACCAAGTCGGATGTGTAAGACAGTCAGATGTCTAGTTGAAAATGTAATTTAGTTGACCATTCAGTGGGTCGACCGACCGAGGAAGTTAGGAAGTTGCAACCTACCTTGTAACTAAATGTGCAAATATAAATACATGACTATGTAACAGAGAAAGTAGATTGTTGTGATACACAATAAAGTGCGTGTTTGTGGTCTCTCCATTACTTTGTGTACTCTTCTATCTCTTATCTATATGTGTGCTTATATATTGGTACATTGTATTATATTGCTATGTGTGAAGGACTACTAGAAAATTCTTCATACAATTCCCTAGATCATAACATTGGTTCTACTTTCGGGACCTGAACCTAGGTCTCTCAGGTTAGAACCAAGTATCCTAACCAACTAGACTATATTGGCATTGTTTCATCCTTCATTCAATCTGGGTGACAACAATAGTGAATGAGGGTGGTCCAAACTTGAAAAACATGGAGAGATCAAGAAGATAAAGAAGACCTGGAAGTTAAAAAACCCACTCGTGGATTTTGCTAAGAAAATCCTGCACAAGAATATCTAGAAATGTTATGAAGAATGCTTGTGGATTGCGTAAAGAAAATATCGTGCCACTCATATCTCAACTACCTCTCTTGGCGATACTTTCATTTTGTGAATGTTGATGTTCAAGTTGAAGAATTATCTCCTTGATTGTTGCAGAGGTTGGAAGAACAACATGAAGCAAGCACTGGACGAACTCAACTCCCCGACACCAGTAGAACAAGGGTGACTCACATTGTCCATCCCTCCAACCATGTTCCAAAGAAATAATAAACAAGGAAACTAGAAATCAACTTGACACGGGAGTCACCACCTATCGATCCTACCAAGATCATAGAGGGAAAATGGTCAGTTGAATACCCACTGACGCATCTAAACAAGAAGGTCGTGTTTCGATTTTCTTCTAAAGAAACATTGTAGGACTAGGTTGAAAAAGAAGAAGATGAATAGTTGACTCATTTCGACCCAAAAAAAATAAGAACATTCAAGCCACCCTATTGAGTCAACCCACATTGATAGAGAGGAACAATATTAGTTGGCCCACCCCATCAAGTCAACCCACACCAACAAAGTAGAGCAAGAGTAATCAACCCACCTCATTGAGTTGACCCACATCGACAGGAAGAGAAGGATAAAATGAATATGGAAGGACAATGAGACATTCATCAACCAGACATGAGACAAAGAGGACAACCCCCTCAAGATCACATCGAAACAGTACAACTACAATCGAATGAGACAATTGTCGCTCAATCGACTAACCATGGGTCGATTCAAAAAAATCAAACAAAGAAGGAACAAAAAAAATATATGGGTGCATAGGTAGGAACAAATCATTCCAATATGCAGGACGTGAATAAAATGACCACCGACCAAGGGCCAACATAAAAGTTGAACCCTCTTGGAAAGAAAACAAGAACCCACACAAGAACCTAAGAAGATTCCTAAGAAGAATCTCGAGAAGATTGATAATCCGATGTAGTAGCCATCAAATTCAAAGAAAAATAACAAAAAGAAGAAGAAGATTATACACAAGAAAGAAACCACATCTTCTATCACCCTTTTCACATCTTTCAAGACTATAGGAACATCTAATCCCCCAAGAGAGATGATATTTGATCTGATCGCCACCTCGGAAAATCAAATCCTAGACCTGTATAATGAAGTTGCTAAAGAATTGGTTGCAAGATGGAAGAAAGCAATGAAAGATGTGGACAGGTTGACTGCAAGGAAAGACAAGGAACATGATATATTGAAGAATTGCATTGACCTTGCATGATAAAAGCTACACATGGAGACATTAATTGACGAAGTAAATCGACTAGAGTCTATCAGAAAATTGGTAGAGCAACTGGTCGAATTGAACATTTAGGTGCAAAGGGAAAATGAGCAGTTGTAGGAGAAAAACATGAAGATGGAACAAAATCATATTCAAATGATTGAAAAAAAACACCAACTTATGACCAATCAAACTTCAATCATCTTACAGTTAGAGTATTAAAATTTCAAGTAAACAAATCACATCTTAGATGTAGTGATTGACCAGGACACAACACTCAACACTATGGTAAGAAAATGACCCACATATTTTTCCTCGACCTTCAGCAAATTAAAAGTACAATGAAGCATGTTGGAGGAATTAACCAAGAATAAAAATCTAACAATCGACTCTAGAACAAAAACAGTTCTATCGAAATAGAACATCATATAAAAGGAGTCCGAAGTGCAATTTACACAACAAGAGAGGTAGTGGTTCAAAGACATGAAGAAAGCACAATTGGAGACAAAACATGTTGTAGAACATCTTGATCAAGTCCTCAAGAAAATATAGCATTTCGAAAAAAAAATCAATCCAACTCAACCATAGTACAAAATTCCCTTATTACAGAAAAACTGTGTATCTTACTCAAATGAAGACATTGGGCATCCAAGAACAATATTCCATTAATGAATGGTACACATTTTTCCAATATTTGCATAAATTGGCTCCCCAAATTTATCAAACCTCCTTCCCACATCAACCAACAAAACCACCACGCTCGGCTC
>ML781967.1:486680-497021 GCA_009831015.1 Picea engelmannii | reverse complement strand
TGGTCATTATGAGTTCACAGTGATGCCATTTGGGTTGTCAAATGCACCAGTTGTTTTCATGTGCTTAATGAATGGTGTTTTCCGAGAATATTTGGACAAGTTTGTCATTGTCTTTTTGGATGACATTATTATATATTCTAAGTCAGAGGAAAAGCATGGACATCATTTGAGGATGGTGTTGCAAGTATTAAGGGAACATCAGTTTTATGCCAAATTGAGCAAACGCTCATTTTATCAGAAACAGATTCATTATTTTGGGCATATCATTTCAAAGGATGGGATAATAGTGGATCCTGAGAAGCTAGAGGCCATTAGAGAATGGTTAGCACTGAAGAATGTGACAGAGGTGAGATCATTCATGGGTCTTGTAGGCTACTACAAAAGATTTATTGAAGGATTCTCAAAGATTGCACACCCAATCACTTCCTTGGAAAGGAAGGGAGTGAAGTTTTAGCGGACACTGGATTGTGAGAAGAGTTTCCAACACTTGAAACAATTGTTGACAAGTGCTCCAATATTAAGGATCGCAGACCCAGATGAAGACTTCATCGTATGCATTGATGCATGTAATGAAGGACTTGGTGGAGTCCTCAGTCAAAATGGGTTTGTCATATGTTATGAATCAAGGAAGTTGAAGGATCATGAAAGAAACTATGCCACTCATGATTTGGAGTTGGAAACCATAGTGCATGCCTTGAGGAAATGGAGACACTACATCATGGTAAAGAGGTTTGAGCTAAGAAAAGACCACAATGGTCTGAAATATTTATTTGATCATTCGAATCTAAATGCTAGGCAAAACAAATGGTTAGAATTTCTAAGTGAATATGACTTTGATATAAAGCATGTCAAGGGAAAAGAGAATAAAGTGGCTAATGCACTCAGTAGGAAGGTGCATGAATTACATGCTACAACCATTAGCATATATCATAATGATATTAAAAGAAAATTTCTGGAGGCTGCAAATGCAGATCTGCAATACAAAGAATTGGTAGCAATGTTACAGTAGGGTAAGATGCCACAAAAGGTAGATAATTATAATTTGGGAATAGATGGAATACTGTTGTACAAGAACATAATTTTTGTTCCAAATGTCCAGGACTTGAAAGGTATGATTTTGCATGAAATGCATAATGTTCCTTATGTAGGGAACCCTAGATATCAAAAAACTGTGGCAGCGATCAAAATCCATTACTTTTGGCTAGGTATGAAGAGAGAGATCGTTGAATACATCGCTAGATGTATGGAATGCCAGAAAGTTAAAGCTGAGAATAGGCACCCAACAGGGTTGTTGCAACCTTTACCCATTTCTGAATGGAAGTGAGAAGTGGTTACAATGGATTTTATTACGGGATTGCCTAGAACAGGCAAGTTGCATGATTCGATCATGGTGGTGGTTGACAAGATTACGGAAGCTTCCCATTTTATTCCACTGAAAACTACTCACAAGGTAGCAAATGTTGTTGATATTTTCATGAAGGAAGTGGCACAATTGCATGGAATTCCTAAAACAATTGTGTCTGACATAGACCCTAAATTCACCTCGAATATTTGGAAAGGATTGTTCAAAGGATTTGGAATGAATCTAAACTTTAGTGCAACTTATCATCCTGATTCTGATGGACAGATAGAGAGGGTGAATAGAGTGATAGAAGACATACTAAGAATGTATGTGATGGACAAACCATCAAAATGGGAATACTACCTACACCTGGTAGAATTCGCTTACAACAATGGGTATCAGGCATCGTTGAAGATGAGCCCATTTGAAGCACTTTACGGTAGAAAGTGAAATACTCCAGTGAGTTGGGATAATCCATATGATACGACAGTAGTTGGGCCAGAGTTTCTCATGGAGATGGAGGACCAAATGATAAAAATTAAGAAGAATTTAAAAGTTGCCCAGGATAGACATAAAAGTTATGCCGATAAGAATAGAACCCACAAAGAATTCAAAGTGGGTGATCATGTTTTCCTGAAAGTAAAAGATAACAAGAGTTCCTTGAAGCTGGGAAGTTGTGCCAAGTTGGCAGCCATATTTTGTGGGCCATTTGAAATCCTAGAGAGGATTGGTCCAATTTCTTATATGATTGAATTGCCCGCATCTATGTCTGTTCCTAATGTCTTCCAAGTATCATTGCTAAAGAAATATATACCTGATGCTAATCATGTTATTGATTGGAATGTGATTCAAGTGGAGCAAGAAGGCGCTTCTCAAGTGCATCCAGTGTGCATTTTGGACCGGAAATTCAAGCAGCTCTGGAACCGAACCATAGGGCTTGTAAAGGTCCAATGGACTTGGTACGGTCCTGAGGATGCTACTTGGGAGCATGAGGATGCAATGTGGACAAAATACCTACATATTTTGAAGATTTTGTTGTATATGGGTGTATGATGCACTGAGGACAGTGCATAAATAAGGGGAGGGGATTGTAATATCCCTCGGTCGAAACCAATTGTAAATGTAATATAAGTGTACTTAAGTTGGTGAGTTGTTTTGACATCATTTTGTAATGCACTTCCCATGGCATAGTGCACGCATGAACTATGCGGTAAAATGATGTAGTGTGCACATTTCTGATACCGCACGCAGTAACTAAAGTGCGTGCAATATGGAGGACAATGAGACTCATGTATATGATATGTGTTATAGGTTGGTGAGCTAGTTATTATAAGCTGGGATGCTTATGTTTTGGTATTAGGCCAGAACGCCTATATGTTAAAGGCTAATGCGCCTATTTTGTACATGTCTCATGATTAATATAAAATACATCGTTGTGCACAGAACGACCATAATAAAAGAGATGGGAGACTGAACTTCACCAGTTAGGGAAAGGGAGGGCCAAAAGTTAAGGGAAAGGGGATAAGCTAGAGATATTAAGACAAAAAGGAATATTATACCAATATTTCCTAAAAACATAAAGTATGGATAATTATTTTATCCTAAGTTCTCGAGTTGGGGACAAGTGGACCAAAGTAACTTCTACTATGACAAGTGTCAAGTTGGGGGTATCAAGTTGGGGGTATGCATTGATATCGTGGGGACTTAGCTCTTTTGGTCACTTTTTCACGGGGATTCGTACCAACAGCTTGACCATCATTCTCACCATCACTTTTCATGATGAGTTTCACGGTGATTCCTTCCTTCACTCAGTTATCCAGTCAATGATTCCATGACCATTTTCACTCACGTAGTCAGTTATCCTTGAGACATCCATTTCACCATATCTGAACCTGTTTCCATAACCTTTTTCGGTTGGTGTACCTGGTTAGCTTGGAGCGGAATTGAAGAAGTGGGTTGTCAGGCCCGTGAGCAATTCTCCGAGCAAGAGAATTGTTGGGGATTGATTCCCAAAGATGATAAACTACAACTACAATGCTCTGATACTTCCGGTCTGGCCTGTTGCTGAAGCCCTAGAAGGGAAGTGGGGTAGCTGAGGGACTGTTGAGAAGAGAAGGGGCACACTTCCTTGGGTGGGACAGGCATGTGGGGAATGAGAGGATGTAGGTTGTTAGTTGAGTGAGCACCTGATACTGAGTCTTTCCTTCTGTCCATAAGCCTTAGCCTGGTTAGGAACCCTTTACCCGGGTGGAGTTCAGTCCCAACTCGGGGGTGACTCACTGTTGAGAGTGATGAACAGTGTAGTCTAAGGCTGGGAGGTTCGTGGACGGTCTTTACACAGTTGGTGACAATATTTCCAAGATAAGTACCAATCATATGATAAAATTATATGTTGCATTGTTATTTACGTGCTTATGTTACGATTTATCATATATGTGATTATAATTGCCTGTATGTTTATGGGTATTTTCCTGTATATGCTTCATATCTATGGTTACTGTTATTCCAGTATGAAATCGTATATTACAGAATGTGATTGTTTGTTTATGTTTATATGTAAAGCTTCCACAAGAGTGTTGTATGTATATGTTTAAGTTGCATGCAGTTTGGAGAGAAAATTTGTGGCATAGCTTAGTTGATTACTGGGTATGTTACCGTATGTTCTGTAGTAAGAGAACGAAAGCATTCCCTAGAGTAGCATGACCTAGCCTGTTTAAGGTTGGGGATGTTACCAATTGGTGTAAGAGCATGAGAGATTGCTCTGGAGTGGAATTCCTTGGCCTTTGGGTGGCCGGGGGACGTTACAATTAATTTCCTCAAAGAGAATGTATTATTAATATTTGGAGTCCCAGATAAGTTCATTACATACAATGGATCAATATTCATCGGATCAAAATTTACCAAATTTTATGTGGAATTTGGTGTTATAATGGGGAAATCTTCAAAATATTATCTCCATGGAAATGGTTTAGTTGAATCTACAAACAAAACATTGATCCAAATCCTTAAGAATAAAATTGATGTGAATCAAATAAATGGGCATAAAAATTAATAGATGCATTATGGGATAGTAGAATTACATCGAAAGACAACATTGAGTTGTCTCCATACACATTGGTATATAGGAAAGAAGCAAAAATTCCAATTCATCAAGAACTAAATGCCTTATCATATGCTACAAATTCTGAAGACATAGAAGAAATATATCCTCTAGGAAGAAGTTATAATTAGTTGATGCATATAAAGGAACAAATAAATGGGGAATTGAGGAAAATAAATCAAAGAAAAAAATCTTGTAACACCCATGTTTTCCCCAGCTTGTAAATTAATAATGATTGATAATTTCCATGGGATGGCACATAGACACTGCAATTATATTATTTTTTATTCAACACGCCAATCAACTGACTGTGGGGTGAATCCTTAAAACTACTATCCATGATACCACTAGAGGAAAGAGTGAGGAATCCTGGAGAGGGGGATCATTATGCTGAAATAACCCAAACCCCCTTATTGAGAGATTATTTTTGAAAATAGTTAGATTATTTTCTTAGCCCCGATTCCAAGGAAAAATAATTTAATGAGAAGTGGTGGTATTTGAACAACCAACCAGCCCCATGAATACATGTAATGGTAAATTTGGCTAGGACAACAGAATATTCCAGCCAGAGGTAAGACATAGTATGATTTATGCACCTAGTTTGACCCCACGTGTTCCTTTTGATAGAAGGAGCAAGACAAGTGGAGAACCTTCTTCTGTGGGGAATGCAAGCAGAGAAAGGGGGGATTACAAGGGGGAATGGCTTGGAACAAGGGATTTTGGGTTGTAGGACTGGTATGAGAGTTGAGGTCCCCAATCTAAACCAAGAGGTCGTGAGCTTAACGCTAGGAGGGCATCTGATAAGCCTCAATGATTCCTAGGCTAGGTGGGTATGAGGTAATCCTTACTGTATTACCTTGAAAACCTAAGGAAGAAATCCCTAGTGGTATCATGGATTGGCACGGGGGTGGCCTAGTGCCGAAGTGACTGAGTATGCATAGCCTATGGTTGGGTGGAAAGAAGAACACCCACAACCAATTGGTTGGTTAAATCCATCATTGAAAAGATAAGTAATCATTATGCTCCTGGTACTGAGTAAAATGAATAGACTGGTGCATGTTATTGTATTCTTGGATGTGTATGTTTGCTTGATGTATGGACTAGTTAATTCTTTGCAAGTTTGTGTACTTAAGTAATGTTGGGACAATATGAATGGATATTTCTTGTGGATGCTTTCATGGATAAATATGCATGTGTAGATGAGATAAATCTTTGTGTTATTTGTAAGTCTATTACACTGTTTAATCATGTTTAGTGGAATGAGAACTTGATGTACCCATAAGTATTTTTACTAATTTAAACATAGACCTGAATGGAAGGTTCCCTTAGAAGTGAAGCTCTACTTCAAGTCATTAGTCAAGGAAAACCCTCAAAAATGTCTAATTCCATATTAGAACTATTGACCTGCATGAACCCTTATGTTAAGCTCCAAGGAATTGCATCCATTGTATCGAGACGACGAGTAAATCCCAGCCCTTCATTGGGGTAGGATAGGATTCCTAGAGAGAATGCACCCAAAATCGAACGAGAACCCTAGATCCATTGGAGGGAGACACAAAAGGTCTTGGTCGTTGATAAGGAATCCTCATGTTTGAGGGATGGTTGGGGAGTAAGGTCATTTTTTACCATCTGATCCATCGGAGAGAAGATCCAGTCGATAACGACTATTGATCATTGTGGTTCCATTGGAGTAGCCCCAAAAAAATGAAATAGAGCCACTGTGATGGAGAGGTTTCAAATATAATTTTGGACCATTGAATCCATTGGGATAGGTGTCAGGAAATTTGGATCGATGATCATGGAGGAGTCATAGGAGTATCCTTGGATAATGCACTCTGATGGGAAGACTCTACAGGAAAATCATAGTCGTCAATCAAAGTCTCACTGAGAGCGTTGTCAACCATAGACATATAGTTTTCACCTGGACAAGGCCATGAAAAATGTGACGTCATATTGAAAATGATAATGTCACCCAACCAATGCACTCGGGACAAGTTTCAGCACCTGGGAGGTTGAGCCCAAAGATCTATGATGAATTGTAGCCCCACTCTAGTCCACGTGTCATGACATAGGGGGGTAGCACATGTCAAGACAAGATCACATGATGTGTCACTAAGATTTTTCATTTTGAGACAGGGTTCCTTGGTGACATGTGTGCCATGAGTCGTGTCAGGTGGAAAAAAAGGTCCAGGTGGCCAGTACTGAAGGTGAGGTCATAACGAGACCCTGAAGAGAAATCTAAGCTATTGATTGATGTAAGTTCAGATTAAATATTGATCGTTGATTTGGTGAGGTAAATAGATCCTAGTCTTTATTCGGAGGTGTTGGTTGGAGCGAGTTGTGGAGATGAACTCTGAAGAAGGAACTTTGAGAGACATTTAGGACCATAGATTGGAGGATAGTTGGAAAGTAATATCAACAGTAAAAAAGCGTGGGAACTGTATGAGCGAGGACAGGAGGAGAAATGATGCCATGATGATGTAGGGCACCAATGTGTCTAGAGGAGGACACATGGATGCTTGTAATTGCATAAAAGTGTGATTGTGTCCCTTATCGATATTAACCCATAGGGAAAGTGTCAAGGTCTTAGCCTTCTGATTTGATGGGTGTGAAGAGATATTGACCTATTATCGGACCTTGTCATCGATCGATCTAGATCATTGATCATGGTGAGGTCATCAGAGTTGGGTGACCAGATAAATCCAAAGGAGGAACTTCGAGAGTGAACTAGAGCCATCGATTTAGTTGGAGAATAACCTCGGTCATTGGATCCAGAGACGGTAGATTTAGATGAGAGGAATTTTGAGGGGTGATATGGACCATAGGTCGGTGAGGAGAAGGATCAAGTCTCATCCATTTATTCTGTTTGTATTGTTGTGAGCAGAAGAGGACACATGCCATGGACGTAATCTTAGCCAATGTGTAGTAAACATGTGTCAATGTCTGAGTGGAGAACCTTAGGCCTAGTAATGACACACATGGTGGTTGGTCCATGTCTCAAGTGATGGTTTTTCCATGTGTCATGGAATTTTTTTCCTTTGAGAGGAGCGTTCATGATACAGTATGAGTGCCACATGTCTATCCAGGTTGCAGGTCCATGGTGGAAACTGAGGTCAAGGTGGTAGATGAGTGGACAGAAACCATAGTTCATCGGGGTAGTAATATTCAGAGTGTTACAGGGGGGAATATACTCTGAATGAAATATAATATGAGAATATATCTAATTTTTTAATTGATGAAAAGGAACCCAAGTGCAACGTTAGTCCACATGTCTTGAAGAGGGTGGTTCCACGTGTCAAACGAAGACCATGCCACATGTCCTACTAGAATTGGAACTTTAAAATAGATTTGGTAGGAATGTGCTTTCCACGTGTAATGTCAAGTGGAAGGTGGTGGTAGTTCCATGTATATGTGGTTCCAACTTGAGAGAACGATGTTAATCATTGACCAGGTGAGAAATATGAACGCTCTAAGGTCATTGTCTTTCTGACTTTGAGGTTCGTTCGATTAACTGAGGGGAAAGGGGTCAGAGTGGACCGGTCTGAGTGGCTAGGAGGAATGAACTCCGATGGGAGAAACCTGAGAGTAAGTAAAGGCCATTGATCGTGGTCGTTGATTAGAGTGGGTGGTTTATGAAATGGGGATCAAGGAGCCAAGTGGTAGGCACCACGTCAGAGCTGCTTCATATAGTGTTGATGATGCAGAGCCATGTAGATTCCATGTGGAAACGAGTTGGACTATGGCCAAAGGAATCCTGAAAATTTTTAGAGGTTGTAATGTTTAATCCAGAGCTCATTTTTTAGAATGATGACATTCGTTGGAAAGATCTTGAAGAGCAGGAGTCGATGGTGTCCTAAAAAGGGGGCATTGATATAGTTGAGGAAAAGTGAAAATTTAATACCCCATCCCTAAAAAGTGTACTTAGGGGTTTGGGTGTGTTACGATTATTTGAAGAGATATTTTGATCAAAGTGCTTCAGTCAAATATTTTCAAAAGGGACAACTGGTATTATTGTGGAACAAATCCAAGGAGAAATCTTCTATGAAATTTGAAGCAAAATCGATCGGCCCCTGTGTGATTGAAAAGGCCTTGGGATACAATTCTTATTTGTTCAGAGATATGAAGGGGACAATTCATATTTTTCTATTCAATGGACAACATCTAAATTTTTTTTTCTCTTGATCAATATTGCTCTCACGTGTACATAGTTTTTATCTTTTCCCTGTACATATTTTTCGAGTCATTGTTTTTCAATTTATTTTCTCATACTAACTCCATGCCCAATGGGAGAGTTTATGGATTCTTATTAACCCGCAATAGGTTACTATACCATACTATGAGCCATTTTTTGATCCTAAAATAAGATGAGTCATAAATATCTCTCTTGTATATCTTGCTTTTACACTTAGAAACATTTCCACTTTATGGCGGATTCATAAGTCTTGTTATAACTTTTTCCATCCCCAAAGTGCACCATTTTGTTTCTCCATAACCAAAATGTACCTATACTCAATTTATTTTTAAGTGTTTCATGGGTTCATTACGTATTTTATTAAATTATACAAAATTATGTCGTCACCAAAATGCACTTCCTCATTCTACTATTATCATTTTATACCATACTTAGAAGGTTTTTTATTTTTCATCGTGGGTTTGATTTCATTCACTTATCACATAATGATATGTCTTCCCGTCCACTCCATGATACTTAGTCATTTTCGAGACTCTACTTCTTTCTCGATACTTCAACACTTAGTCATTTTATCCTTTTACTGTGGAAGCAGAGATCGTATCACAACTCTTGAAAAATATATTTTTGTTTCCATGTGTCTGTCTTCTTTGTGAAACATAGTCATATTTTGGGATGATACCATGGGAACACGGGATCAGACTTAATCCACTTTATTTTTTTTCATATTCATATATCCATTTCTCCTTGATGAATCCTCTGTAGTCTTGTCACATTTCTCGAGCAACATTAAATGCAAATCTTATGGAAGTAACAAGTGGTTAAATATAAAATGGTCGTTATTAATGGTCATTTTCTCGAGACCATTCTCATTAAATTCACCTTAATCATTCTTTCAAAAAATATCTTCAAGGTTATTATGTAAAAATAATATCTTTGGTATTANTTATGGAAGTAACAAGTGGTTAAATATAAAATGGTCGTTATTAATGGTCATTTTCTCGAGACCATTCTCATTAAATTCACCTTAATCATTCTTTCAAAAAATATCTTCAAGGTTATTATGTAAAAATAATATCTTTGGTATTAACATTAAGAAATCTATAAATAATTTTCCAACTCTTTAAGCATGATGGCCTAAAAGAAAGAGAGATTTTGTGGAGATACTCTAAATACATTTGTGCGAGAAGACCCAAAATATCACTGGTCAAGATATTATAAATACTATTATGCATTGCCACCTCAAGAAAGAAACACTAATGCTATTTGGATATCAGGAATTGCTAACACAAGGTGTGTTCTTGAAATTTTTAATGCAACAGATCTCGTTCCATGGTGCATAGACAAACACGAGAAGAATACAAAATTCATTCAACTGTAGGGACAATCCCCAATTTCTCTAGCACCATCAAATTTTAAGAAGATGTTAAAATTACTAGAGTTGACTATGATGTTCAAATTCAATGAAGCTAAATAGTTTTTGAAGAATAGAAATGGTGGTTGGGACATATTGTCGCAATATCTGGAAAACTCAGGGACAATGAATTAGGATTTATCAATTACACAGGTTATTCAATTAAGAAAACCATATCAATAAATGGCATGGATTATTTCTATGGTTCTTGGACAAGAATCAAATTCTACAGTTCCTCATTTAGTTATTTATATTTTGTATTTTTCTATCCAAGAGAAAGTGATTTTCGACTAGTC
>ML781967.1:449074-479804 GCA_009831015.1 Picea engelmannii | reverse complement strand
GAGCCGAGCGTGGTGGTTTTGTTGGTTGATGTGGGAAGGAGGTTTGATAAATTTGGGGAGCCAATTTATGCAAATATTGGAAAAATGTGTACCATTCATTAATGGAATATTGTTCTTGGATGCCCAATGTCTTCATTTGAGTAAGATACACAGTTTTTCTGTAATAAGGGAATTTTGTACTATGGTTGAGTTGGATTGATTTTTTTTTCGAAATGCTATATTTTCTTGAGGACTTGATCAAGATGTTCTACAACATGTTTTGTCTCCAATTGTGCTTTCTTCATGTCTTTGAACCACTACCTCTCTTGTTGTGTAAATTGCACTTCGGACTCCTTTTATATGATGTTCTATTTCGATAGAACTGTTTTTGTTCTAGAGTCGATTGTTAGATTTTTATTCTTGGTTAATTCCTCCAACATGCTTCATTGTACTTTTAATTTGCTGAAGGTCGAGGAAAAATATGTGGGTCATTTTCTTACCATAGTGTTGAGTGTTGTGTCCTGGTCAATCACTACATCTAAGATGTGATTTGTTTACTTGAAATTTTAATACTCTAACTGTAAGATGATTGAAGTTTGATTGGTCATAAGTTGGTGTTTTTTTTCAATCATTTGAATATGATTTTGTTCCATCTTCATGTTTTTCTCCTACAACTGCTCATTTTCCCTTTGCACCTAAATGTTCAATTCGACCAGTTGCTCTACCAATTTTCTGATAGACTCTAGTCGATTTACTTCGTCAATTAATGTCTCCATGTGTAGCTTTTATCATGCAAGGTCAATGCAATTCTTCAATATATCATGTTCCTTGTCTTTCCTTGCAGTCAACCTGTCCACATCTTTCATTGCTTTCTTCCATCTTGCAACCAATTCTTTAGCAACTTCATTATACAGGTCTAGGATTTGATTTTCCGAGGTGGCGATCAGATCAAATATCATCTCTCTTGGGGGATTAGATGTTCCTATAGTCTTGAAAGATGTGAAAAGGGTGATAGAAGATGTGGTTTCTTTCTTGTGTATAATCTTCTTCTTCTTTTTGTTATTTTTCTTTGAATTTGATGGCTACTACATCGGATTATCAATCTTCTCGAGATTCTTCTTAGGAATCTTCTTAGGTTCTTGTGTGGGTTCTTGTTTTCTTTCCAAGAGGGTTCAACTTTTATGTTGGCCCTTGGTCGGTGGTCATTTTATTCACGTCCTGCATATTGGAATGATTTGTTCCTACCTATGCACCCATATATTTTTTTTGTTCCTTCTTTGTTTGATTTTTTTGAATCGACCCATGGTTAGTCGATTGAGCGACAATTGTCTCATTCGATTGTAGTTGTACTGTTTCGATGTGATCTTGAGGGGGTTGTCCTCTTTGTCTCATGTCTGGTTGATGAATGTCTCATTGTCCTTCCATATTCATTTTATCCTTCTCTTCCTGTCGATGTGGGTCAACTCAATGAGGTGGGTTGATTACTCTTGCTCTACTTTGTTGGTGTGGGTTGACTTGATGGGGTGGGCCAACTAATATTGTTCCTCTCTATCAATGTGGGTTGACTCAATAGGGTGGCTTGAATGTTCTTATTTTTTTTGGGTCGAAATGAGTCAACTATTCATCTTCTTCTTTTTCAACCTAGTCCTACAATGTTTCTTTAGAAGAAAATCGAAACACGACCTTCTTGTTTAGATGCGTCAGTGGGTATTCAACTGACCATTTTCCCTCTATGATCTTGGTAGGATCGATAGGTGGTGACTCCCGTGTCAAGTTGATTTCTAGTTTCCTTGTTTATTATTTCTTTGGAACATGGTTGGAGGGATGGACAATGTGAGTCACCCTTGTTCTACTGGTGTCGGGGAGTTGAGTTCGTCCAGTGCTTGCTTCATGTTGTTCTTCCAACCTCTGCAACAATCAAGGAGATAATTCTTCAACTTGAACATCAACATTCACAAAATGAAAGTATCGCCAAGAGAGGTAGTTGAGATATGAGTGGCACGATATTTTCTTTACGCAATCCACAAGCATTCTTCATAACATTTCTAGATATTCTTGTGCAGGATTTTCTTAGCAAAATCCACGAGTGGGTTTTTTAACTTCCAGGTCTTCTTTATCTTCTTGATCTCTCCATGTTTTTCAAGTTTGGACCACCCTCATTCACTATTGTTGTCACCCAGATTGAATGAAGGATGAAACAATGCCAATATAGTCTAGTTGGTTAGGATACTTGGTTCTAACCTGAGAGACCTAGGTTCAGGTCCCGAAAGTAGAACCGATGTTATGATCTAGGGAATTGTATGAAGAATTTTCTAGTAGTCCTTCACACATAGCAATATACTACAATGTACCAATATATAAGCACACATATAGATAAGAGATAGAAGAGTACACAAAGTAATGGAGAGACCACAAACATGCACTTTATTATGTATCACAACAATCTACTTTCTCTGTTACATAGTCATGTATTTGTGTTTGCACATTTAATTACAAGGTAGGTTGCAACTTCCTAACTTCCTTGGTCGGTCGACCCACTCAATGGTCAACTGAATTACATTTTCAACTAGACATCTGACTGTCTTACACATCTAACTTGGTCAACTATAAGTTCTAATCAATAGTGTTGAATAACCCCTAAAACAATACCCCTACAACCAAAATATTAAATTCATCTCCTAAATTAAAAAGACATGATAAAACCCCACCTTTTTTTTTAACTAAATGTTGCAAAATTTTTACAACCATACTTAAAAGTTCTATGCTATCATAAACAAAATCATAAAAAAAAAGTGAAAAAACCTCACAGGGGAAAATAAAAAGAAGAAACAAAAAGAGAAAAACCCAAAGTAAGGTTAAAAACATTTTACATTTTTCAAATAAAGAATTAAAAACAGGAAGTTTTAAATTAAAATATAAACGAAAACATAAAAAGTTTAAAAAGGAGGAAAAAAAAAAAAACCTTCCTTACATTTCTTTCACTTTTAATTTTTTACTTTAAAAATCTAAAAATAAAATCAAAAACAACAATTAAATGAAATTATTTCTTTCACTTTTAATTTTTTAATTTAAAAATAAAATTAAAAACAACAATTAAATGAAATTATTTTTTAAAAAGAACTTAAAAAAAATTAAAATGCAATTTAAAAAAACAACTTAATTTTTATTTTATTAAAAACTTGGTAAACAATTATAAAGAAAATCAATATAATTTGTTTTTAAATAATTAAAATGTATTAAAAAAAGGAATTGTTAAAAAAAATAGCATTTCGGTGGGGGCTGTGGGGATTTCCGGAATTGCCCCCAACTCCTTTCACACCCTCCCGCCCCACTCTTCGCCCCTTTAGCCCAAGCCTTCCCCTTCCTTTCTTTGTGCCCACCGGTTAAACAATTTAGGGGACCAAAAAAGTCCATTTTTTTGTTTTTTTTTTAAAACTCATACTGCTTTGCTTTTTTTTCTTTTCTAAAATTTAGTTTTTTATGTTTAATTTTTTAATTTTTTTTACAAGGATGATGGTGATAAAGATGATTAACATCTAGAATTGGTCTATCAAACCTTAAAAGGGTAAAGTATTACTTGCAATTTCTTATAATTTTGTTTCTGTGCTCAAAAAGTGTTAAGAGAAGCCTTATGAGATCACCATAGTTTTGTTGATTTAAAAGGTTAGGAAGGTTGGTAGTGTGAAAAATATTTTGAAATTGAGATCTAATCTGGGTATAGGTTGGACAATCTAAGAGAAAGTGTTTTTCATCTTCCACATTCTTATTGTCGCAAAGGTGACACACTCTTTCATCCCAGGGTGTTTTAGGAATTGACCAATGCTTGGTTTAACTATGGAATTCGTGAGAATTTGTTCTTATCTTAGCAATGCTAATTTTTTTCTTTACACTCTTTAAAACAAATTGATAATTTTGATCTTATATATTAGGGTTGATTACCTCCTTAAAATACCTTAATTTTTGTTTTTCCTCTTAACACTTTATCACACCACATTTTCTCCTTAAATTTTGGTTTAATGATATTTTTAATAATATCCTTATTCCGAAAAATGGTCTCTTCCATGATTCCTAATGCAGTCGCGCTCACAAGCATGTCCACTCACAGGATCTTTCTTTCCTTCGCAGCCCGAAGAACTCTAAGGCTCTTCTAATTCCCTATCGGGAGTTCTACACCCACAACAATCTCCACGGGATCTCCTCTTTACACTCGGGAGATTGAAACTCGCGACTTCGCGAATCCAATGGTCGGGCGTAGGTCTCTCGAATCCCCGAAAACCGACAACCAGTCAACGCTGACTTCCTCCTATCTTGGTTTTTCTCTATCGTGAATTCAACGCTCGCGATGTCGAACCATTCGTATCCCCGACTCCCGATGCCCGATATGCCGAAACTTCGACACACGCGTGAGTTTTGACCTTTCAACGACCCTCCACTCTATCGACACTTCGGGGTTCGCAATATCGTGAATCCTGATGTAGATGTTTCGGGACTTCTCGCCACGAGACCCCAATGTGGTATGCCACCTGTCCACGTCACTGACCCTTGTGGCCCCACACTATTTCTTAACTGTCGAGATATCGGGTATCACGATTTCACAATTCTCTTTACAATATTACAGAGTTTCAACCTACGAGACCCCGATATGCAAATCCATGCATAAATCCAACGGTCCTCGTGACTTGGATCCACGGTCCTGCCCCTCCTAAGCTAGAACCTTTTCACGCTTGCACTGTAACTTCCTTGCTCCTTCCTGAGATCTGACAACTCACGAAACTTCGTGAAATCTCCCTAGAGAATTTCGACCATCTGTTCCTCCTGACGAAATTTTGTGAAATAACTAAGTGTTCCTCTCCATGGAACTCGTTCACCTGCAAGCAAACCTGCGATGCCTGCTTGAACACTCCATGGCACAAACTTCCCATGATTTCACTTGGTGATTACTCGAAGGTCCTATGCCTCCAGAGCTTTACCAACTCTACGTCCTTCATAAAACTTTGCACGCACTCCTTGCGGCAGACATTCAACCACTTCCAAGTGTTGAACTTCCTTCAACCCTGTGCACTCCTGCAGCAACAGTTTTTAAACACTTCTCTCAGGTTCGCAACCCTGAAGTTTCACTCGGCTTGCGCACTCCTTGCACGGCTCCTGTGTCTGTCTGCACCTTCTGGATGAATGGGAACAAAAGCTATCTCTATCTAAACCCTTTGTCAACGCACTCCTTGCGGACACTTCAACTGCACTCCTTGCAGGAACTCTCTGGGTCAAATAGAGAAACAATTGAAACTTATTCCTTCTTCCTCTCAGACTTCAATTCAAACATGAAATCATATACACAGCACATAAAGAAAATGTATAACAAGAAGCAAACATTCATGAGCATATCATTCAACATCAATACACAGAGAACAACACAAAACCATGAATTTGAATCAATCTCTTTCTATTAATCCAAATATCTGTACATGGGTGTTATTACACAACTCTCTGCATGCTCTTCTTCTCAATGCTCAGAATCTCCAATTATGTTACAATACACAATGAGGGTGTCTATATCTCGTTTCCCTCTTGCACTCTAAAACTGTCTAATCTAGAATTAAATTCTATCTACCTGCATTAACTACTTTAAATTCCTTCTACCTACTAAGGACGAGAGCTAAAGGCTCAANAGGTCCGATTACAATATACAAGTACGCTTCATCTTAATGGCTCATTTAAGATTTGCGCAACAATTTCAAGGAAATTTCAAAAATTGTGCGGGAGCTTGTCCAGCTGTCTTTCACCCCGCGCTGGCTCGCTTGATGTGTTGGTGATGCTCCTGCATCATACTCCTCGGCTTAAAAAATTTCATGGGCTCCTGTACGGTCTGTCCATGATTTTGTATCTCTGCTTCTATCTCCTAGCTTGCATCTTCAACTGGATGGTTCTTCCACTTGACCAAATACTCAAAGTATTCTTTCCTTCTGGTCCTCTTGCTTACTCTTTTGTCCAGTATGTACTCCATATGCAACTTCTCTGCTACTGGCATTTGCTTTGTCCACTGGATCACTGGCTGCTCATCTCCAGTCTCTGTCTCCCCAGTTTTATATGGGTACAAATCCGAGATATTGAATATCAGAGAAATTCCGATCCCATTGGGTAATTCAATCTCATAAGCATTCGCCCCAAATTTTCTCAAGACCTTACATGGCCCGATTTTCTTCATCTTCATCTTGTTGTATGTTCCTCTCGGGAACCTTTCTTTTCTCAAATGTGCTAGAGCCATATCACCAACCTCAAACTGAATTTGTCTTCTATGCTGATATGCCCTGCGCTTATACTAATGACTTGATTCTAGCAATCATTCCTTCACTTGGCTATGAAGTTCCTTCATCGCCTCTGCGAATTCCTCTGCACTAGCACTCCTAGTCACAGTCTGTTCTGAATCCCTCAGTTCAGAAATTCCTCTCGGTTGCATGCCATTAACAACCTGAAATGGACTCTATCTTGTGCTCCTATTCACCAAGTCATTATAATCAAACTCTGGTTATGGTAATATGTTGTCCCACTGGTTGTGGTTCTCTGTCACCAAGCTTCCCAACAAGTCTCCCAGACTTCTGTTGACCACTTCTGTCTATCCATCCATCTGAGGATGATAAGCCGAACTAAATGCCAAGTTAGTTCCCAGCTTCTTCCATAAGGTCCTCCAAAAATTCCCTATGAAATTCATGTCTCAATCTGAAACAATGCTTCTCGGCAACCCATGAAGTCGAATGACCTCTTTGAAAAACAGGTTCTCAATGTGAGTTGCATCACTGGTCTTTTGACATGGAATGAAGTGTGCCATTTTGGAAAATCTATCCACCACCAAAAAGATTGAATCAACACCTCTTTGTGTTCTTGGCAACCCCAATACAAAATCCATGCTAATCACATCCCATGGCCTCTCTAGTATGGCCAATGGTTGATAAAATCTCGCATTCTGCTTCCTTCCCTTCGAATGCTAGAAAATTCTACATCTGTCTACGAATTTCTTGACATCTGCTCGCATTCCTAGCCAAAAATATGACTCGTTCAACTTTGAGAACGTCTTGTCATGACCAAAGTGCCCTGCCAATCCTCCACTATGTTTTTCCTTCAGCAAATTCTCCCTCATGGAGCATTTCGGAATGCACATTTGATTGCCCCTGAATAACAATCCTTCATAGATCATGTACTCTATCCACAGGCTTCTATCTCTGAGAATTGGATTCTCAGCTACTTCATACACCTCCTTAAAATCCTGATCATCAACGTACATGTTCCTGAGATCATCAAAACCCAATGTTTTGACTCTAAACTCCTGCAACAACAAACACTTCCTGCTCAAAGCATCAGCCACTTTGTTAGCAGTACCAAAAATATGTTTGATCACAAATATGAAATTCTGCATATACTCAACCCATTTGACATGTTTCTAATTCAACTTCTCCTATTGAGTCACAAACTGTAGTGCATGATTGTCACTGTACAATATAAACTCTTTCAGGATCAAGTAATGCTTCCATTTCTTCAATGCCTGTATGATAGCATAAAAATCCTTATCATAAGTGGAGTACTTTACTTTCACCTCATTCAACTTCTCGCTGAAATACGCTATCGGCCTGTCTTCCTGACTCAATACTGCCCCGATTGCAAATCCACTTGCATCGCATTTCACCTGAAATGTCTTCTCGAAATCCGACAACACAAAAACTGGTTGTTCCATGATCTTCCTTTTCAACATATTAAAACTATTCTCAGCCTCTTCAGTCCAGTGAAAAGACTTGTGTCTTTTCTTCACTATATCCATCATTGCTACGCTAATTCCATTGAAATTCTTGATGAACTTCCGATAGAATCTAGCTAACCCGTGAAAACTTCTCACCTCAAATATGTTCCTCAGTGATGGCCAATTCTTGATCACTTCCACCCTATCTAGATCCATCCTCAACTTATTTGCTGAAATAACGAATCCCAAGTAAATGAGCTCTGTCTTCATGAATGAGGACTTCTTCATATTTATCAACAGCTTCTCCTGCTGTAATTTCTGCATCATTGTAGCCAAATGCTTCAGATGCTCTGCCACTGTCTTACTGTAAACCATTATGTCATCCAAATACATAATGACAAATTTTCCGATGAACTCCTTCAGGACTTCGTTCATCAACCTCATGAAGGTACTTGGCACATTTGTTAAGACAAATGGCATAACAAGCCATTCATACAACCCCTCGTTGGTTTTGAATGTTGTCTTCCATTCATCACCTTCTCTCATGCGGATCTAGTGATAACCACTTTTCAAATCAATCTTTGAAAAATACCTTGCTCCACTCAAGCAATCCATCAGATCATCCATCCTCGGTAATGGAAATCTGTACCTAATGGTTATCTTGTTGATTTCCCTCGAGTCAGTACACATCCTCCAACCTCTGTATTTCTTCGAACTGAGTACTGTTGGAACAACACACGGACTCAAGCTTTCCCTGACCAAACCTTTGTCCAACAACTCCTGGACTTGCCTCTTAGCCTATTCATTCTCTTGCGGCGTCAACCTGTACACGGATTTATTTGGAAAACTGGCTCCTGGTATAAGATCAATATGATGACTCACACTTCTAATCGGTGGTAACGAACGAGGTAATTCATCCACTATGATGTCAGTGAACTCTCCCAGTAGTTCCTGAACTTCTTATGGTAAATCATCCACTCTTGTGCTAGTCAGAACAATCTTCGGCTTTCTAACCACAATGAACTATGGATCCTCCTTCTTCTTAACCTCTATAAGAAGTTCCTTCCCACTCATGAGAAGTATAGTGTTTCTTGCTTCAGGCTTCACCTCCTTATCCTTAATTGGAAGCAACATGTGTGTCCTCCCATTCTTCTCCAGGGTGTATGTGTTCATTCTCCCATCATGAATCACATTTCTGTCATATTTCCATGGTCTATCTAGCAATAGATGACAAACATCCATAGGAATGACATCACACAAGATATTATCATTATATCCTCCTATCTTGAATTCAACTAAACATTGTTTAGTGACAGTTATCTGGTGTCCTTTCTGTAGCCATGAAACTTTGTATGGGCTTGGATGATCAGTCGTCTCCAGCTCCATCTTCTCTACCATCTCTGTAGAAACGAGATTATCCATGCTACCACTGTCTACAATGACCTTGCATACCCTATCCTTGGTCTTGCAAGTAGTCCTGAAAAGTTTGGTCCTTTGGACTGAACTCTCCACCTCCTTCTCAGGTGTCAAAAGGACTTTTCGCATCATCAATGATCTTCCGCCTTCAACGTCTTCTGCCTCAACATCCCGCCTCTGTGCTTCGGTGATGTGAGCTTCTCCCCCTTCTTTCTTCTTATCTGGACACTCATAAGACTTGTGCCCATTCTTTCCACATGTGAAGCATGTGATTTCTCCACCTCTTCCTCTTCCTCTACCTCTAGTTCGAGGAAAAGTGTTGTCAGCATAATCTCCTCTCTTCTTAGTATGTTGTCCTCTCTGTTCATTATATTGTTGCCCTCACTGTGAGGTTCCACCGCTCTCTATTCAAATCTAAGGTTTCTTCCAATCCTCCTTGGGCTTCTGATATCTATCCTGGGCAACTGATTTGCCTCTAGGCTGACTCCTCCCTCGGCCCTTCTGACTCTACTTTCGACTCAGCTTCTCTTCAGCTTTCAGAGCCATCTGATAAGCATCTTCCACTGTTCGGATGGTTACCATGCTCATCTCATCCTGGATATCATATGTCAGGCCATTCATGTATCTGGCAACTTTCTCATCATCGCTCTCCCGATGACCTACCCTGATGTTCAGTTTATAGAATTCCTCAGTGTATTCCTTCACTGTCATCAACTTCTGTCTCAGGTTCTACATTCTCCTGAACAGAGTAATCTGATAATATCTGGGGATGAATTTTTCCTTCATCTTCATGATCATTCTGTCCCAGCTCTTGATCTTTTGCTTTCCCTTGCAGCGTTTGTCAGCTTGTAGTTCATCCCACCATAATGTTGCATGTCCTTTCAATCTCATGACAGCATGCTTGACCTTCTTGTCTTCTTCGACATCTTCATACTCGAAGTATGTGTCTAGAGCTCTAATCCAGTCTAGAAGCTCCTCTAAATCCAAGTTTCCCTCATAAACTGGAATGTCTATCTTTGCTCTTGCACCCATTCTGGCAATAGCTTTGATCAAACGTCCGTTTGATGCATCTTCGGCTGCAACTTCTTCTTCTTGTTTAGCCTCAATCTCGCTTTCGGAATCACTCAGATCCCCAACACCGACTGTGCATCTTTGCGTTGTCTCCATGTCTTCGAGTCTAGCTCGTAGATCATGCATTTGTCTCTCCACAACTGGATCTGTCATCTGCCTACCTCTTCTTCATGGCATTTCCCTATCCTCTGGATCAAGTGATTGTCTATCTCTCCTCGGTGGCATGGAGAATTCTCCTTTCTCTACTATGGAAAGCAAAGAATCTTTCTATGCTCTGATACCAAACTAATGTAGTCGCGCTCGCAAGCACGTCCACTCACAGGATCTTTCTTTCCTTTGCGGCCCAAAGAACTCTAAGGCTCTTCTAATTCCCTATCAGGAGTTCTAAACCCACAACAATCTCCATGGGATCTCCTCTTTACACTCGGGATATCGGAACTCACGACTTCGTGAATCCAATGGTCAGGCGTAGGTCTCTCGAATCCCCAAAACCCGACAACCAGTCAACGGTGACTTCCTCCTATCTTGGTTTTTCTCTATCATGAATTCGACGCTCGCGATGTCGAGCCATTCGTATCCACGACTCCCGATGCCCAATATGTCGAAACTTCGACACACGCACAAGTTTTGACCTTTCAACAACCCTCCACTCTATCGGCACTTCAGGGTTCGCAATATCGCAAATCCTGATGTATATGTTTCGGGACTTCTCGCCATGAGACCCCGATGTGGTACGCCACCTGTCCACATCACTGACCCTTGTGGCCCCACACTATTTCTTAACCGTTGGGATATCGCGTATCACGATTTCGTGATTCCCTTTACAATATTACGGAGTTTCAACCTACGAAACCCCGATATGCGAATCCACGCATAAATCCAATGGTCCTCGTGACTTGGATCCATGGTTCTGCCCCTCCTGAGCTAGAACCTTTTCACGCTTGTGCTGTAACTTCCTTGCTCCTTCCTGAGATTTGACGACTCACAGAACTTCACGAAATCTCCCTAGAGAATTTTGGTCGTCTGTTCCTCCTAACGAAATTTTGCGAAATAACTAAGTGTTCCTCTCCATGGAACTCATTCACCTGCATGCAAACCTGCGACGCCTGCTTGAACACTGCACGACACAAACTTCTTGTGCTTTCACTTGGTGACTACTCGAAGGTCCTATGCCTCCTGATCTTTACCAACTCTACGTCCTTCAGAAAAATTTTCACGCACTCCTTGCGGCAGACATTCAACCACTTCCAAGTGTTGAACTTCCTTTGACCCTGCGCACTCCTGCAGCAACAATTTTCAAACACTTCTCTTAGGTTCACAACCCTGAAGTTTCACTCGGCCTGCACACTCTTTGCACGGCTCCTGTGCCTGTCTGCACCTTCTAGATGAATGAGAACAAAAGCTATCTCTATATGAACCCTTTGTCAACGCACTCCTTGCAGACAGTTCAACTACACTCCTTGCAGGAACTCTCTGGCTCAAATAGAGAAACAATTGAAACTCATTCCTTCTTCCTCTCAGACTTCAATTCAAACATGAAATCATATACACAGCACATAAAGCAAATGTATAAAAGGGAGAAAAAATTCATGAGCATATCATTCAACATTAATACACAGAGAACAACACAAAACCATGAATTTGAATCAATCTCTTTCTATTAATCCAAATATCTGTACATGGGTGTTCTTACACAGCTCTCTGCATGCTCTTCTTCTCAATGCTCAGAATCTCTAATTATGTTACAATACACAATGAGGGTGTCTATATCCTGTTTCCCTCTTGCGCTCTAAAACTGTCTAATCTAGAATTAAATTCTATCTACCTGCATTAACTACTTTAAATGCCTTCTACCTACTAAGGACGAGAGTTAAGGCTCAATGTTTGATTACAATATACAAGTGTGCTTCATCTTAATGGCTCATTTAATATTTGCGCAACAACTTCAAGGAAATTTCAAAAATTGTGTGGGCGCTTGTCCAACTGTCTTTCGCCCCGCGCTGGCTCACTTGATGTCTTGGTGATGCTCCTGCATCAATTCCCCAATGGCTTAGCCAAGACTGGGCATCCTTATGCCATCCCCACTTGAGTCAAAGGTGGTTATGGCTGGAGTTTGAAGCACTTTTAGAAAGCCTCTTGTCTTACATGTTTCTTAACATGTTCTTATACATTAGGTATCTAGTCATAGTCGTTCTATCAATGGGGGAAAGGCTTCCCTCTAAGAGGAGGATAGGATAGGGCATATTTGCTTTAATTTTGAGATTATACATAATAAAATTCTTTTGTATTTTCTCTATCTTTATCCAAGACTCACGAGAGATATTGCATCCCCAAACTTCACATTTGTATAGAATAACAGGCGTAGAATGAGTCTCAAAGAGGATTTTCTTCTTATCCCATATCCAAAGATCAACTAATTTACAATTGTTTTCAAGCCTATAATAAGCTTTCCATCCTCCAATAATCCTTTTCTCAATGATATAATATTAGTTGAGCTTGTGGTGAATATCGATTCCAAGATATTTATATGAAGTCACTTCCTCCAAGTTGTTGTTGTCATATACGAAGGTATCATAAATGGTGTTATTTAATTTAATGATCATGACCTTAGTCTTGTCAGTATTAACAGTCATACCCATATTGGAGAAAAAAATCCTTGAGGATTCTTAGTTGCTTTCCATGATTGTGGAGACTCCTCGCCATAAGAATGATATCATTAGCGTAAAGAAGAAGATTGATGACTATACCGGTGAGAGTAGGGTTGGAACAACCTGGTTCTCCTAAGAAATCCTCTAACTTGTCAATATAAATTCAAAAAACGGTAGGGGACAAGGGACAACCTTGCTTGACTCTAATATTGCAATTAATTTCTTTCGGCCAACCCTAAGTGTTTTTAAACTTGGCACATTCTCATGCAACCTTATTGCAACACCCCTTAACTCGAAAGGTGTGTTTATCTCTTCCAACATATCCCAAAGGTTCTTCCTAGGAACCGTGTCAAAATATTTTCTAAAGTCAACAAAACAACCATGACTTTTTCTAATTTTTTAATAATTACATTTTACTTTTTTTAAAGTTTTGTATAATTTTTTAGTTTTAATTTTCTTATTTATTTTTTGGGTTTTTTTGAAAAATAAAGATAAAAGGATGGTAAGGATGCTACTTTCTTTTCTATTTTATTTTTCCATTTTTAAAAAATTTAAAACTTATTTTAAAAAAAACGTTTTTTAATTAAAAAAAAGTGTTTTTTTTCCTTGTTTTTCTTTTTCCTCACTTTTTTGTTTTTCTCTCTCTACTTTTCTTTTCCTTCCTTCCATTTTTGGGGTTCTTCTCTGCACCCACTCCACTCCTCCCTCTTTTTAATGATTTTGTTTGCAATGACACTAGAATTTTAGGTTATGGTTTAAAAAATATTGCAATTTTTAGCCTAAAAAGGGTGGGGTTCTATAGGTGGCACATTGTTTTGATTTAGGGGTTGATTTTAAGATTTTGTTTGTAGAGGTACTAGTTTTCAAGGCCATGGTTTCAAAGAAGTTTTAATTTTGACCTCGAAAAAAGGGAGGAGTAGATGTTGATGTTGTTGTCATTTTTCGATTTGAGGGTTGATTTAAGGTTTTTGTTGGTAACAGTGCCATTGTTAACTGCATGCCTTCAAATATGTTTTAATTTTGACTACCAAAGGGTGCCATTGTTGGCACCACTTTTTGATTGGGTGGTTGATTCTAATTTTTTTGTTGGCAACGTTTCAAGGTTGTTAAGGTCATGGTTGAAAAAGATGGAAATTTTACCTCGAGAAAAAGGGTGCTACCAGTAGCACCACTTTTCAAAATAATGGTAAAAACAACAACTAAATGTAACCTCTACAAAGATGAGAACTCTGGAGAGTTTTGTAACTATGTTCCTTCCAGATACTTGTTTAAAGTTCCAAAATCTATATGAATGTATTTTTTATTTCTAGTTAGTAAAATGACCTAACCATCAGGCATCCATACAAATGTAGACCCTAGATGTCAATATGGTCCCTAGGTTAATAATGATGTTGAAGAAGGATGGACCCAAGAGTCATAAAAGAATACAAGTAATGGACCCAAAAGGCCCAAGACTAAAAGAATGCAGTCTTAATTGTCCCTTCTAGGCCTTATGATACTTCAAGAAATAGGAAGATATTTTAATAAGTCTATATATCTACTTGGTCTCCTCCATTTCTCGCAAGCAGAGGTCTTGAATCATGGCTTTCTCAAGTGACCATGAGATATCATTTATGATGATTGATTTGTCTCTTCCAAACCCATTGTAATTAAATCAGTTGATGCTCTCCATAACTTTAGAAATAATGATGAGGATATACATGGCATAATGGGTTCTTTATAATGAAATTCCTTACATGAAATGTTTTGGGCTTGAGTGACCCTAGAAAAAAACATATCATCTACTAGGTCTTATCATCGATTAGAGGGGTGGATATTATGTGTTTATAAGAAGTAAAAATTAGTAGTTTTTTCTTCGTATGGTCTTATTTGTTATTTGGTTGGGTGATAAATGTGTGCACTTTAATCATACTGATAGGAAATGTGGGGATGCCACTCTAATATACCCTTATCTTAAGTCTAATGAAGTTTTTGAGTGCGGTGTTGAACCTACACAAAGGTTGGGTTGGATTTTGTTGAATCTTCACAACTAAATTATGGGCTTGTTCATCATTTATGTTAATAATGATGTTGGAAAGAGAGCTACTTTTTGGTATTGGATGGATGATGAGATTCCAAGCACACCTTGAATAGTTTTTATAGACTTCAATATGGTTGAAAATTAATAGGATAAAGAAGGGGTGTTGCTATTGAGGGTCTCATATATTGAAAAATAATCCTAAATAACCTTTAAGGCCCAATGAGGGATTTATGACCTCAATCACTACATGCAACATGATTCTTTTGAGTTTTGGTTTACATGAAATCATTTTTGCAAGGGACAATAAAGGATCCTTCAAATATTAGATAGAGTTATGTTTTCAGTGAAATACTATTTATACTTGAACTCCTTTAGTGGCCAACTTGTGAGAATCGATGGCAAAACCACGATGATTTGTTCATCAACCAATTTGTTTTATCGTTTCTTAGGGGGAATATAATATGTGCATACAATGAATGTGATATATCATGATTGTCTCTCATTTGAAGAGTCTCGACTCCCTCACATGGATCAGAAATATCTAGATGATTTTACCTAGACCCACTGGGGAAGAAGGGTGCATTACCTAGAGGGAGGATGTGATTGCTTAAACTATATCCTTTCTATATGGATATAAGTGACATACTACAATTATTTACTATAACCAAAACTAGGTCATCCCCTTTGATGAAGAATGTCAAGCATGGGTAGTTAAGTAGTACCATATTATGAGATAGAACAAAATGTTTCAAGCTAGAGGTGCACAACTTTGTGCTTTCTTACACTCGATTAGGATGAGAGATAGACCTCCAAAGGCCTTATTTAAGGCCTTATCTATTAGAGAAATTGGTGAAAAATGGTATGCTCTCAAGACTATGAATTGTCAAGTGAGTGACTAGGAGTTGATTGAGAAGGAATTTGTATCTCATTATTCAATTTTTTCCAATCTTTAGCCTCATAGAGGAATGAGAGGCATCCACGAAAAGTTTCCTTAATGTTTTATTGGTTAGTGTTAAAGAGGAGAATACAAAGGAACGTAATTTTCCCATGTATGAAATGTATGATGATAAAGAGATTTCTCTTGATTGTTTCTCATGTGAGTTTTATAAGCCCACATGGAAATTCATTGGGCCTTATTTTTTACAAGTATACAAAGAGGCTCTTAGGAAAAATTCTATGCAGGTAGACATTAACTTGTTGGTTGTGTATCTTGATTATCTTCCGGATTCAAGGGCCTTTGTTTTCAGCCGTGTTTATACCCCATGAAGACTTTACACTGCGGAAGAATGTACACTCCTCCACGTGGGGGAGTACAAGGGGGGCTTACCCCTCCTGCGAGGTCTAGGGGAAAGCGGTCCCCTGAAAGAAAAATTGCCTTGTAAATGTATATTGTAATTTCATAGTAAATATGGATCGTTCATTATAAGGTCGCATATCTGACGCTAGAAGTTATGTTAGGGTTTTTTTTTTCCTGGAAGGAAACCTTGTTTTATGAGGGAAATGTATTGCGACTATGTATCATTGTGAATATTGTATTCTGAGTGAGGATATTGTGAGAGAAATAAGAGGAAGTTACAATGGGTGTGATGTAGGTTGTATCCCTTCATTTTTTGGATAATAATAAAGGAAGGACTTGGCAATTTCTCTGGTGGACGTAGCCCACACTAGGTGAACCACGTATATCTATGTCTCTATTGTATTGTGTATCTTTTGTGTTTTATTTCTACATTTGTTTTATTTTATTTCTCAGCGATCCTAATTTTGTAGAAAATGGTATTAGAGCGAAAGGTAACTCGTAGAAAAAGAGGGTTTCTAGTTCGAGTGGGAGCAATGGAAGAAGATGGAAAGTTTAGGGTCAAGAAATTTAACGGTCAAAACTACCAGTTATGGAAGATGCAAATGGAAGATTATTTATATCAAAAGGATCTATTCCTACCATTGAGTGGAATAGAAAAGAAGCCAATAGTCATGAAGGACGAAGAATGGGAGGTTCTTGATAGAAAGGCACTAGTTACAATACGTATGAGCCTCGCAGCATCGGTGGATTTCAATATTTCGAAAGAAAATACAACGAAGGAGTTGATGGATGCATTGGTTAAACTATATGAAAAACCCTCGACTTCCAATAAGGTATTTCTAATGAAGATATTATTTAATATGAAGAGGTCAGAAAGTGGTTCTATTACATATCATTTAAATGAATTTAATACGGTTACTAATCAACTAAGTTCTGTAAAAGTGGACTTTGATGATGAGGTCAGGGCTCTTCTAATATTGTGCTCATTTCCAGAAATTTGGAATGGATTTTTCATGGATGTCAGTAACTCTGTCTCTGGTTCAAACACTCTAAAATTTGATGATGATGATGATGATGTTGTTATCCTTAGTGAGGAAATACGACGGAAAATCATAGGTGAGACATCAGGTAATGTGTTAAACATGGAGAACAGGGAAAGGAAAAAGGATAGAGGAAAGGGCTCAGGGAACCACAAGAATTCTAGGAAGGGAAGATCCAAATCTATACTTGGAAAGATAAAGTGTTGGAATTGTGGAAAGAAAGGACATATGAAGAAAGACTGCAGAGGTCCAAAGAAACAAAGAGACAGACAACAAGAGAAAAATCAGGAAGAAAATGTAACAGGTGATGTGTTACAAGATGCTTTGATTCTTTCCATAGATAATATTTCTGAGTCTTGGGTAGTGGATTGAGGGGCTTCATTTCATGCCACACCCCATAGGAAACATTTTCTAGATTATGTTCGAGGTGATTTTGGACAGGTTCATTTTGGTGATGATGCACCATGAAAAAATTTTGGAATGGGAAAGGTAAAAATAAATCAAATGAATGGAAACCAATGGTTGTTGTAAGATGTAAGACATGTTCCATATACAATGAAAAATACAATTTCAACAGGGCAATTGGAAATTGAAGGTTGTGTATCCATATTTATAGATAAGGTGTGGAAGGTCGCCAAAGGATCATTGATGATAGAAAAAGGAGAGAAGGTAGGTACATTGTATTTATGTACTGCTAATACTGACTCTTCTATCATTTTAGCTTCTAAAGGAGTGGATACAACACTATGGCATCATAGGCTTGGACACATGAGTGAGAAGGGAATGAAGATACTTTACAAAATAAATTTGTTCCCAGATATTAAAAAAATTGATTTAGATTTCTATGAGCATTGTGTTTATGGAAAACATAAGAGAGTCATATTTCTTAGAGTCAGAAAAGAAAATAAAAGTGAAAGGTTAGAGCTTGTGCATACAAATGTATTGGTACCAGGTCAGGTATCATCTCTTGGTGGCTCTCATTATTATGTTACTTTTATTGATGATGCTACTAGAAAAAATTTGGTTTATTGCATTCGACAAAAATCTGATGTTCTTGATACTCTTAAGAAATGGAAAGCTTTGGTCGAGAATGAGACAGGAAAAAGGTTGAAGTGTATCAGATCAGAAAATGGAGTTTAATATTGCTACAAGGAGTTTGATGATTACTGTTCATACCATGGGATTCGTAGAGAGAAGACAGTTCTAGGAACACCACAAGAAAATGGAGCATGCAAGGAGTATGATATTGTATGTTGGGTTTCCCTTACAGTTCTGGGCAGATGTTGTATATATTGTTGTTTACTTAATAAACAAAGGACCTTCAAGCTCTTTTGATGGTAGAATTCCAGAGGAGGCATGAATAGGTAAAAAGGTAAACTATTCTTTTTTGAAGACTTTCAGTTGTGAAGCATTTGTCCATATTGATAAAGAAAATAGAACAAAGCTTGAGGAAAAATCCAAGAAGTGTACCTTTATTGGATACGGTGTTAATGATTTTGGTTATCGCTTATGGGATTATGAAAATCACAAAATCATTAGGAATAGAGATGTCATATTCAATGAGAAGGTCATGTACAAATATCAATGGCAGAGAAAGAAACATGAAAAATAAAAACCATAATACACAGTGCTTGATGAGATCACTGAAAAATAAATTCCAAAGTTACCAAAAAATAAAAATGTACAACAACATGAGAAACAGGTACCTCAAACTCCTGCAATTGTTGTTAGAATATCTACCAAGTTAAGTAGACTCCCTGAATGATACTCTCCTTCATTGGATTATTTATTGTTGACTGATTCTGGTGAACCAGAATGTTATGAAGAGGCAATGCAGGTAGACACTAAAAAGAAGTGGGAGAAAGGCATGAAAGAGGAAATGGATTCCATGGTAAATATCCAGACTTGGGATTTGGTTCAGTTGCTTGCAGTAAAAAGAGCATTGCAAAATAAATGGGTTTACAAGTTTAAGGAAGAAGATGGAGGCAAAAAGTGGTACAAGGCTAGAATTGTTGTAAAGGGGTTTGCACAAAACAAAGGTATAGATTTTGATGAAATATTTTCTCTTGCTATTAAAATGACTTCAATTAGGACTATTTTAAGTCTTGTGGCAGTAGAATATTTGCATCTTGAATAGTTAGATGTAAAAACATCTTTTCTCCATGGGGATTTGGAGGAAGTGATTTATATGTAGCAGCCACAAGCGTATGAGGTCAAAGGGAAGGAGAATTTGGTATGCAGGTTGAAAAAGAGCTTGTATGGCCTAAATCAAGCTCCAAGGCAGTGGTATTTGAATTTTGGCAGGTTTATGACAGAACAAGGTTATAGTAGATGTCATTCTGATCATTGTGTTTATTTTAAAAGGCTAGAAAATGGAAGTTATATTATCTTGCTATTGTATGTAGATGGCATGCTTGTTGCAAGGTCTAATATGCAGGATATAAATGTGCTCAATAAGAAATTAGCTAATTCATTTGCGATGAAGGATTTGGGTGCTGCAAAGAAATCCTTGGTATGAGAATAACAAGAGATAGGAAAAATCACAAATTGAAATTGTCTCAGGGTGAGTACATAAATAAGGTGTTGGAGAGGTTTAGAATGCAGAATGCAAAGCCAATTAGTAAACCTTTGGCCAGCCATTTCAAATTAACTAAGGAAATGTGTCCCAAGACATAAGAGGATATAGAATACATGTCTAGGGTCCCTTATTCATCAACAATTGGTAGCTTGATGTATGTTATGGTTTGCACAAGACCAGATATTGCACATGTAGTGGGAGTTGTGCGAAGGTATATGAAAAATCTAGGTAAAGAATATTGGAGGTAGTAAAGTGGATTCTCTGGTATTTGAGAGGTACTGCTACTCATGCATTATGTTTTGGATATTCAAACACTATTCTACATGGATATGTTAATTCAGATATGGCAGATGATAAAGATAGAAGGAGGAGCACCAAAGGGTATGTTTTTACTATAGGTGGAACAATGATAAGTTGGATTTCGAAACTGCAAAAGGTTGTTTCACTTTCAACAATAGAAGCAGAGTATGTTGTTGCTACAGAGGCTAGTAAAGAAATGATTTGGTTACAGAGGTTTATCGAGGAATTGGGAAAGAAGCACGAGAATAGCAGGTTGTATTGTAATAGTGAGAGTGCCATTCATCTTACAAAGAACTCAGCCTTCCATTTGAATACTAAGCATATATAGCTCAGGTACCATTTCATATGATCCATCTTGGAAGATGGACATTTGAAGTTGGAAAAGATACACACTAGCCAGAATCCTACAGACATGTAACAAAGGGAGTAACTAGGGATAAACTGAGTTCCTGCTCAGTTTGAGTTGGTATTCAAGCATGAAGGTGAAGATGAGAAATTTTCCAGGTCCAAGAAGGATCATAGTCTAGTATATACAACAACGATGGAGTTGTTGAGATCAGTCTCCAAGTGGGAGATTCTTGGTTGTGGAGCTTGATTATCTTCTTGATTCAGAGGGCTTTGTTTTCAGCCATTTTTATACACCATGAAGAATTTACACCACAGAAGAATCTATAATCCTCCACGCGGGGGAGTGCATGGGAAGCTTGCCCCTCCTGCAAGGTTTGGGGGCAAATCCCTCGAAGGAAAAATTGCCTTACAAATGTATATTGTAATTTCATAGGGACCATTCATTATAAGGTCACAGATCTGACGGTAGAAATTATGTTAGGGTTTTTTTTCCCTAGAAGGAAACCCTCTTTTATGAGGGAAATGTATTGCAACTATGTATCATTGTGAATATTGTATTCTGAGTGAGGAGTCTTTGAGAGAAATAAGAGGAAGTTACATCGGGTGTTTTGTAGGTTGTATCCCTTCATTTGCTAGATAATAATAAAGGAAGGACCTGGAAATTTTTCTGGTGGATGTATCCCACACTGGGTGAACCGCGTATATCTGTGTCTATATTGTATTGCGTATCTTCTATGTTTTATTTCTACATTTGTTTTATTGTAATGCTCCACGATCCTATTTTTATAACATAACTAAGGTTTCATAAAGTTTATTCCTAAATAACAACCCTAAATTGATCACCAGTTGGAGGCCAATATGTTAACACTTGATACAAGGTTTTGGCTAAAGCCTTAGATCTTTTTCTTGAGTGTATGATGTGTAGGATTAATATGATGCAACATGTGTTTTTTGTTCAAGGTCTATGCATTATAGATAATGTTATTATTATATGGGATAACATGGAATGAGTTTGCACCTTAGGCATAGATGTCCTCTTTGTCAAGATTGACTTTTAGAAATCCTATGAGTAGGTTGAGTGCTCACTCATTATTATGATGCTTAAAACCTTGAGTTTTGGTTCCTCCTTCATTAGTGTTGTAGAGACTCTCGTTGGATAAGCCTCTATTTGTATTTCCATCAATAAATTAAAGTCACGGGAGTTTGTCTTATTCTTTTCAATTATATAAGGTTATACACTAGCCTCATCTTTGTATGTATTGGTTAATGAATCCTTGGGGTATTTAATTGTGATAAGGTTGGAGTGGAGATTGTGAAATACATGTAATCATTGCATGAACTTGATGTTGACCAATTGGTGGATGAACACTTTGTTGATGACTATTTTCTTACTGTTATGGAGGATAAAGTCTCTTGGGACAACATGATGGTCCGATGGATTATTCAGATACTTTCATATTTTCCTTGGGCTCAAATATTTAATTGAATACAACCTTATGTTATAGCTAGAGTTACTGTATAACTTCTCACTTGTTTCAACTTGAAAATTTATCTTGGATTTAGCTAGGCTAGATATTTAAATTTATTGGCATTCTCTTTACTTTCTAGGCTTCTCCTAAGGAACCACTGAAAGGAGTGGCACAAAGGTTGAAAACAAAATGGATAAATGGGTTACGACACCTATGGTGATTACAACTAAGTTTTATAATTTCAAAAATAAATTGGTTGTGACTCATTTTTATTAGTCATCATGTTGGGTTCCTTTGGAGTTGGCCTGTTAGTGCCCAAAAAATTCTCTTGCTAAGTTCCTTTAGGCCAATAATGCAAATGGTAAAAAATTTAACATGGTTAGTTGGTAAAAATGTTACACCACTAATGAGTATGGAAGCTTAAGCATCATCAATACTCACTTTTAAGATAAGGCTTTTGGTGTCAAATGGGTGGTGAGGGCCATGATGAGTGAAAATGATGCTTAGAAAGTGTTACTTAGGCACTATATTAGTGAACAATCTCCATTCGGGAATTGTCCCTAACAAGGTATCTATATGGAAACTCTAGTTATAACTCTTGTATATTTTAAGATTATTAGAACCTTTGTGGTTCATACTATTATATAGTTCCAAGATATAAGTAAGTCATTCCTAACATAGAATAGAAAATTTTCTTTATGAACTAGCTTCTCATTTAATGGACAATATTATGGTGGTTAGATTGGGTTCAGATTGACTGCAAGCTATTGGCCTCGTCTACAATATGGTTTTAGACCTCATGGTTATTTAAAAGGGTTTACATTCAAATATAAGAAATGGACTTGATTGATAGACAAACAAGGGAAATGGCTTCCCTAGTTGGATCTTAAACATAATTTTGGATTGGCTAACTTGTGGAAGTTTATCTTGGATAAGATGCATAGTTTAATATTATATTATATTCTTACTAGGTTATCGAGTGCTTGGAGCATGGTGGTGAGGTTGGAAATGGGGATGTGATACATTGTTCACATGTTTTAAGCCTAATTTAGGCTATAAATGGATTTGTTTAGAACCAAATTTATAAGGTTCTTTGAGTAACCTCTAGTGAGTTAGTCCCAAGAAGAAAACATGGTTGTTCCAATAGTGAAGCATTTAGAATCTATCCTTGGAACTAAATAAGTATATTTTTTCTTAGTTTATTGTTGTGGGGGATCTACCAATGGATAAACAATGAAAATACTCAAGAGTGTGAAACCCAAAGTGTCCCTAGTGTCATCAGGTTTAAACCTTGAAGCATTTGATATGGTTGAAAACTTGAAGATTTTTTTTTGTACACTAGCGGGAGTATTACTCTCGTTTGAGTATTATTTTACTAACAAAATTCCCAAATTCCTTCTAGATGTAAAGATGTGGAAATTTCACTAGTGGATTGTACAGGCTAGGTTTTGTATGGTTTTAAGGACAAAGAAATTCCAAGTGGTATATCTCTATTATATATCAAAGGATTTACAAAAATAGTACTCAGATGAATCTTTCATAACAATAAATAAGGAAGATAGATTGTATCCTTATATATACTACATGATTCAAAGGTACATGAGAGTGATCTCCTCGAGTTATCTTCTCGATGTACTATAGAAATAGGACATCCATAGGTTTATGTAAGGTTAGTTTCAGGTGCACCTAAAGGGATTCAAATAACCAACCAATTTCCCACTGAGGGGAAATACAAACCATAACCTTTCATATAACAAAAGAGTTATGAAATTGTTTTGTTGGGGATATAATACATTCCTTTAAAACAAAGGGTTCTATATATTTCTAATGCACCAACTGACACCAAATTTCCTTCTTGTATATTAGTCTCTACTAGACATTTTATAACCAATTGGATGTTTTTAAAACCCCACCCACCAAAATCCTTTGGGATAGCAATTTTCTTCCATGAGACCCATCCAAATACCTTATTTTCCCTATCACCAACCCATAATAATTTAGAAATAATCCTTCTAATCAGCTCCATAACATCCTTAGGAATGAAAGACAAGTGTTGAGTCACAAAAATGATCATAGTTTTACATCCTTTTACCATATTTTCACATCCTTTTTTATTGACTTTTATCCTTTTTCGCTTTCCCGAAACCCTGTTGTACTCCATTTTTATGCTTATATGTGGGATTAGGCTCACTATTTCTATTGAATTTATTTTAGTATTTTAAGTGAATTGATGATTAAATGTTATAAAAATAGCATGATTTCACTTATCTTTGAAAGTTGGGTTAGTTTGGTGATGATTACAGGTAAATTTAGAGCTTGCAATAATGCAAATTTTTATCACCTAGCTCCAAATTCGAATTTCCTTTTCAAACATTGAAGATTTTATGAGGATTTGGGAGGATCACTCAAGTATCTTGGATGGATAAGAATCATGGAAGAATCAATTCCTAGGTAGCCTAAAGGCAGTTGCGACTTCCTAACCGCCTTGGTCAGTCGACTCCTAGGTACCCTAAAGTAGGGAGGTTAGTGTAGGACCCTAACATGGTTAAGGAACATTTCAAAATGTCAGTACAATTATGATTTTGATATATTTGATGTTATATTACCTTGCATAGATCCTATCTATAAATACGTAATTAATCATAAAAGTAAATCATTTCATGTGTCTAGCATGACACTTGAAAAATCTATCATTACCATTTCTACTTGAATAAAGATGACCCCTGACCCCTAACCTCATAATGGTCTTGGAATTATAAGAATCAAAGAGGTCTCCAACTTTGAAAATAGGATGAATAAATATAGAATGCCAGGAAGGAGCGAAACAATAAGAGACCATGAGATTAAAATTTTTGGATATAACACACACACGGTAAACCTTCAAGGTACTTCCTCTCATTTTGAGGATGGTACAGGAGGTAAACTAGTTGGTTGCATTTTTGGCAACCTAACCCAATGGAGAAATCGAGTGAGGCCCAATAATAGCTACAGAGGAAACCAACCTAGGGACTTTACCTTGATACCTATTACTTGTAATTCGCAACACTCAACCACTCGATATAACCCATCAGGATCTCTCTCTCTCTCTCTCTCTCTCACACACACACACACACACACACACCATTGGAAAAATGTATCATTAATTGAACTTTATTACTAATATATCATCAATGTATAATTAATATATCATAAGCCTATAAACATAAGCAACATCACATCAAGTACACATTACACAATAATTTATGTGGAAACCCAAATGGGAGAAAACCACAAAAGTCTTTCTTATATATCAAGGAATACATTCATTGGAAGCGTCAACTTCCCAATTCTCGAGCACCAATTGGAAGGAGGCCCCAAACCCCTATTTATAGGCTCCAAGATGAAGGAAGCTACAACTCCATGAATTCTCTAGCTCCAACTAGAAGGAGGCTACAACCCCCTGATTTCTAGGCTCCAACCTAAGGAAGCTCCAACTCCATGTGTTCTTTGGCACCAACCAGAAGGAGGCTACAACCCCCTTTCCTTTCCCCGTCCTACCGCACTGAAATATAAGTGTAGACCAATTGTCACTACCACAATCATTTCCATTGTCACTGCCACTATCACGGCCACTGTCACTGTCACTTCCATTATTACATCAACCTATGACTTATCAACATGCCACTATCAACCAGTCATTGTATCCAACCTGTCATTGATCAACCTGTCCAACATGTCACTATCATCAATACTCAACCAAATCCTCTCACATGGATCATATACCAAGGCCACCTCTCAAATAGATGTCTAGCATCACCAACACATGTCTCTATCAAGCATGCACCAAGATCACCAACATACCATCAAAAGATATCAACCTGTACCATACCAAGCATCAATCATGTACCACAACCATCTGCCAACACCATATCATGCATCAACTATGTATTTCACCACACATCAATGTCACCAAGGAATTCCTCATACATATACCAAAAATGTATCTCAAACAATGTGCCCAATATCCAAGATGCTTCTCAAACCGTGTGCCTCAACCATATACCATATCACTCATGATATGTCTCAACCATGCCATACACCATGTACCGTAATATATCATCCATGAAGTTCCTTAAAAAAATTACCAAACAACCAAGATCATATACCAAGTATATTCCTCAACCATGCACCTAATATGTGCCTCAATTATGTGCCAATGCCTCAACAATATACAAAATACGTGCCTCAAGCATGCACCATAACATCATCAACATGTAACCCTCAAAATATGCATATAAACATACTTGTAACTCTGTAACATACTTGGTGTATGTGATAAAAAACATTCATACCTTCTTCAACTTCAACAACAAGAGAATAACATCTTCATCAAACTTTACCTTAGCCTCATGGAACTAGTTTTTAGATTAATCACAAACCCTAACTTTAAACAAGCACAAATTTGTACATGTAATTAATAAAGCTCTGAAACTTGTACCCAATATTATTCAATATCTTCTCTAAAATTCCTCCAAGTTTCACTTCTTGGAATATCCCAGAAAACAAGTTATAGAAAAAATGGAAGACTTTGTTGAATTCTGGCTTATTCTAGAGAGTAAACTTGTAGAGCATGCCACGCATGTAATATTTGACATAGAATATAATAAAAAACATAATATGAATTGTACTCTATTCAATTCAATTTGTCTCAATGAATTTGGATCCTCTATGAAGACATTATGATTTTTTTACCCGTAACACCTGTTTGAGACTAGTTTCAGGACTAGACAAAAACCCTATTTTCCACAGAGTGTATCTCAGAAAATAAAACGATCTAGAAGAGGGAATTTTTACCACAGGGACCTTGACATGTATTCTCAAGCTAGTCCAAGTTTCACTATCTGAATCATTCTATAAAAAATGTTATAGTGGAAATGATAAGATGACCTTTAAATAACATACCTTAGAACACATCATCACAAGAATTGATCCTCCCTTGGAATTTTGCCCTTATTTACTTCATCTTCCCTCTAAAATTCACCTCAGATCTCCTTGGTTACCTCAGATAATAATAACTTACTCACATAGAATATATTCAATAGAATGTGTGAGTGAATGTACTTATGAGTGACTTCTTGAGGTATATATATACTTTTTCTAAGTAATCTCTTTCCTAAACTTTAGGGCTTCTTAGACTTTCTTGTTACAACCACTTTTCCCTTTAATTAATGACTTGCAACCAATTAGGGGCTTCTTAACCCATATTTTGGGCTTCCAAATTCATGTCCTCATAACTCCTCAGCCGTGAGGAACCACGTGGTGTTCCACCTATCACCAGAAACGACATGACAAGGACTATCCATCTATGAGTGTCTTACCTACATTTACATTGTCCTCCATGTCCATATTCCTCAACCAACTTCTTGTACCATAACAACACTTCCATGGCTTCATGTAGACTTCATTAAATTCACCCAACACATCTGTTGACATCCACAACTCCATCAATGACAACTAACTCACCATCAATCTCTGTAGACATTTTCAATACAAATTATGTATTTCCTGGATTCTCCTAATCTAACAATTATATGCCAATGTTAAATACATAATCTCTTCTACTAATATTCTTGCATAATTTAAAACATGATCTCCAATTTCAATATCAAGGAGAAATATTAATCACACGTAACACAAATGTTTTTACCGGGAAAGCATAAATCTAAAAACCCCACTATCATATATTATGTATATATCATGGATCATGAAACAATATCATACAAAACTCTAATCCAAGAGCTCTCAGTACAATATACAATCGTCTCACATTGTCATACAAAAATTGACAAATTCATGTGCCAATTTACTACTTCCAGATAGCCTATCTCCTCTGCGCAATCCCTGCTAATGGAAATCCCTGCAATGAATGAATTCATCTTGCCTAGGTTGTGCATTCCTCATAGGCACATCCAATGTGTGTGTGGTTGCATGAATGCACCCACTAAAGTCACAACTGATAGTCAAACTGTCCCTTTCACCTGTTATCTCAACTGGGTCTCCATTGGATCTGACATGCATGTAGTTAACAGTGGTAAATCTTCAGTTGCATGTGAGACCACTGATTGTGAATTAATTAATAATTAATTCACTGATCTCTCACTAGTGTAAGTCCAGTTACAACTAGTACAATTGAGCTTAACTCACTTAACTGAGTTAAACTACTTTACAACTCACATAACTACACATATAACTCTGTTACAACTTTGAATCAGTTCGTTACAACTAATTCGACTTGCATGTCCCACCAGTCAACCTTTGAACTCAAATTTCCTATATGTAACTGATTTTCCACTTCAGTTAACTATTTCCAAGTGCTCATTGAGAATAGATTAATATTTATTGTCCAAATAGTATCAAGGGATAATAATAGTCGACATACATCTATAAATAGAATTCACTCACCATCTATAAATAGACATCATCTATAAATAGAATTCCCTCACCATCTATAAATAGACATCATCTATAAATAAAATTTGCTCATCATTTAAAAATAGACTTCCACCTAAAAATAGCCCAAGGCTCCATCCTACTATAGGTGCATAATTTTCACTAGGATATTCTTGTTGAATATCAACACTCCCTCTCAACAAGAAAGGGATTATCCTTCACCCCGATCCTGCCTCTATGGTATTTGATTTTTCTCCTGGTGAGCGCCTTCATCAAAATGTCTATATTCTGATCTTCTGTAGGAATGTACTGATGCAACATGATCTTTCGTTACACACAATCTTTGATATGATGATATCGGATATCTATATGCTTAGATCTATCATGAAACACAGGATTAATCGAGAGTTTAATGCAACTCTGATTATCATAATGAATCACTGTTAGATCTAAATGAGAACCAAACAAACAAACCAAGATCTTTCTCATCTAGATAGCCTCACATGCATCTTGACTCACTGCCATGTATTCCACTTCCGCTGAACTGAGTGCCACGGATCTCTATTTCCTACTGTACCAATAAACAGGTGTAGATCCAATACTAAAGATCCCCCTTCATGTGTTATTTATGTCTGTTGGGCTGCCCACCCAATATGCATTCGTGAAGCCATGCAACTTCACCTCATCTATCTGTCTGTACCATAAGCCATACTTAGATATTCCCCTCAAGTATCTCAGGATATGATTACCTGCCTTCCAAAAGATCTTGGTAGGCTTAACCATCACTTGACTCAATTGTTTAACCGCATAGAAAATGTCTAGTCTTGTGTTCACTAGATACATTAGCAAACCCACTAATTGTTGATAGAAAATAGCATCCACTACCTCTCCAGAAGTAGCATCCTCTTTCCTCCAGTTTCCTAGAAGAGGAGTATCCATGGGTTTGTATCCCTCCATGTGAAACTTACCTAGTATCTCCCTTGTGTTAATGCTCTGTAAATTCCCAGAGGTTGTCAGAGTAGAAGAAATTTACAAGAGGTAACTTTATCCAACCACTTCAAAACTGGAATCTAGCCCTACCAGCTTCAAAGAGGGATCTCTCTGTATGATTTAGCTATGTTTTAACTTTGAGATATTAGGCTAGTTAAACAAAATAAGATTGAATGGTTTGTTGTTGTTTTTGTTAAGTTGGTTGAAAAGGGTTTTACGCCTCGATTGGGCTATCAGGTCTATATTATAAGGATAGAGGTTGTTATCACTGAAATTTCGTCTGCACATGGCGACAAGAACTCCACATCATCAAAACAGCAATGAAGTCATTCACGACGATGAATTAAGTTCACAACATTCCAGAAGGGTCAAAAACTATACAAAGTAACCAAAAATTGAAGGGCACTTTTCAGCAGCTTGGTGCGCGCACATATGCGCGGGACAAAAACGTGTTTCTGGCGCATGCGCACCCCAACGCGTGCCTGTCAACATGAAAAGCCGTGCATCTTCTAATACGGTGCATTAATTGCTTAAGTCGGCCTCTCGACCGCCTGTGGACCGGCCCCCAAGATGATTTGACCCTCAGATCAGGGTCGGCTCTGCAAATTCGGCGAATTAAATGACTTAAGTGAACCCTAAACAGGTCTGTGTTTACATCGGAAGCTGGTTACGTGACCGCCTGGAAAATGCTATAAATAGTCGTGAAGACTCATTGTTTCAGCAGAGAATTCAAAGCAGAGTTACGCTGTCCAGATGATTCAGAGCCTAGCCTTTGACAACCAGTCCATCAGCTGTGTAATCTAGAGTTCTCTCACCACCCATTTATGTTCTGTTCATTTTGTAAGGAAGGCATTCCGTTGAGGATCCCTAAAGGACCTTCCGCTGGAGGGAAGAGGAACCATTATCCCTTTCTTCAGTGTGTTCTTTGGTTTCGCTAATAGATCAAGCCTTGAATCCATTGATAACTCCCTTGTCTCACATTTGACGTTTTTGTTTATTATTTGAATTGTTATTTGCTTTCAGCTGTTAGATAGATTGTATTCTGTTGTGTTTTCTGTTTTCTGTTAACCCTTTTTGCTCCACAACATCCTGTTCTGCCTTGCCGAGCCCAACAGGGCATGCTAGTGCTCCCATTTTTGCTCACCTGGTGACGATTCGAGCACGAACAGACTGGCGACTCCGCTGGGGAGTTAAGGTATTAAATCCTCTTTCAATTGGGTTCAATTCGCTTTCCTTTTGTCATTTTTAACTTGTAGGGATTCAAATCGGCTTTCGACGACCTGTTAACCGGTCGATTCACAGCAGAATCGAGAGAACCGGTGTTTTTCCTCAAACGCGCGGGTTTTTCACCCCACAGACGCGCGCATGCGCTCTGACTCTTTGATACAGACCGAGCGCACACGCGCACCTGTCCACGAT
>ML781967.1:360387-386438 GCA_009831015.1 Picea engelmannii | reverse complement strand
TGGAGGCTTAGGAGGGTCTCCTTCAACCCCTTGATTTACCGAAGCATCGTCATCAGCTTGTGATTCCTTTTTATTCCCTTTCTTCTTCATCCTCTTCTTGTAGTCTTCATACATTCGTTCGACCATTTCTGACATGCGATAAAAGACCATATAGAAAATTTTCTCCTCTTCATCTCGCTTGTCTTCTTCTTCCATTTTCTTCCTTCGGGATGCATGACCCACTTCAGGATTGAAAGTATTAAGAGTTCCTTCACCCTGATTATTCTTGGCCCTAATAAGCATTCACACTCAACAATTCAATTCAAAGATGATTTCTCTGATACCAACATGATATGAGATCATTTCATCGAGTGACTTATAAAGAATTCCATTAAATGAGCATAAATTAAAGTGCACCATTAAAGAAGGAAAAGCTAAATAATGAAGAGACATAAGCATCAAATATTAACACAAAACAATTGATAACAGAGTTTGTCCCTGGTGAACTATGTCTCCAGGTCCTACTCTCAAATTGGTAGGCCTTTTATTAACTCAACAAAATAATTTGGCAAAATACATAAGTATACCTCATTCTGGAATCAAGCTTCAAAATATTTTCTCAAATCGGAAAACAGACAACACCATTGAATTTGTGGCATCGAATTACCCAAAAATGATTGTCTCCACGCCTCAATCCGACTCTGGAACTCCCAGGCCCAAGATAAACTCTGTCTCAGTTTTTGTGCCCTGCAACCTGTAATAAATGCTGAGAAATTGCCTCGAAAAATGTGTCATTTGTACCCTCACGCGCCTCCTCCTGCAGCACTGTGCAGATTCACATTTTTAAACAAAAAAGGTGGATTTTTAATCAATGAAAGGTTGTTGGTCTTGTGGTTAGCAGAGCATGTGTTAAGGCATATAATAAGGGGGAGGTCCCGTGGTTGAGCCCACGGGCCTCTTCTTTTGGGTTGTTCGTTGTAACATATGTATATATTAAAACATGTTTGTTCCACCAACTTCAGTAGTGGTTCTATATAGCCCGTTGGGTGCCATATTTGGCGAGGTCCCTCCAGATTTGGTGGACACGCCAACCTTTTATATTTTTTTTGAAATTTCATTCTCGGGTTGTCATTGGGCATTTTCCCACGCCACGTGGCAGCCCATGACTGGGACACATGACAGCCAACCATTGGGCCATGTCAACCAACTGTACAATCACCTACCACGTCAGTGTATGACCTGTCATGGCAGCCTGCCACATCACTATACGGTCTTCCATGTGGTTGTATGAACTGCCATGTGGCACATTTTTACTAGCCCATGGAATGACCCAAAAATGCAAAAAATGGATGACATGTGGCAGCCTCTAGTGCTGCCACATCAACATGACATGTGTCTCCTCTTGCATGTGCCACATATGTTGTATAGATGATGACAACATTCGTACTGATGTTGATGCCAAAAGTACGGATGTTGACTCATCCTTTATTGATTGGGCTAGGTTGACCAAACTTTGACCGCGAATATCTTTCGATCTGTAACTTCGTTTGACGAGTCATTTTTTCCATTGGAAATCTTGTGACGTGCTCTTCACGATGATGTCATTTTCACTGAGTTTTGAAAACTTTGAATTTTTCCCTTTCTCTGTCTGGTGAGGCCATTATGAGCTTCCTGAGTTGCTTCTGCGAGTTCTGAGTTGTCCTTGGTGTTCTCTAGATCCTTTCTAGATCATCTTGGCTACAGTAGCTACTGCACTAACTCCCCATGTTCAATATTCATATTCATTGGGATTTAACTATACGAATGGCTCAGAAAAATGCATGCTTTGATGCAGAGTAATCTTTGTCTTTGTCTGTAGACTCATCATCTCTCTAAACTTTGAATTCTTTCTTTTTGCATGTGGATTGATCATGATCTTGCACTACACTTCCTAAAAGTAGAATATATTGAGCCTATTATTTATTCACTTGTTCTTATTTTCTTTCCTGTATATTTATTTTTCCCTGTAGATTTTTCTTTGTCTTGTACTATTGTCAATCCTGAGAGTATGACTTCTTCATTGATCTGAACTTCCTTTACATGTTATTCTTTTATTTTCCAAACCTTCTTATATATGATATCATTGTTATTTTTCATAGAATTATCCATCAAGATTCTACAATCATAAGCTATGTGACCATAATTGTGGAATTTGTAATATTCAATGTTATGTGGGGACACAAAATCATTTCTTGCTTGAATATTTCTTCTATAATCCCTACAATCTACAATTTTATGTCCATAATTAGTACAATAAAAACAATGACCATAAATAAATTTACATACCTAGGAGTGAATGATCTTCTTTGTGGTGTAGTCCTTTTGAATTCCTTCCTTGGATGATCATGATCATGATTGAAGCTTCTTTGTGGCTTGAATGTGGAGGGTCTTCCTAAATATGTATCTCCATCATTTTTTTTTTATTCTAACTGACCATAATTCCTTCCTTTGAGTACTTTTGTATAAATCTTACTCTTTTCCTCATTATTTTTTTCTGGCAACTTGAAGTGTTTCTCTTCAACATTTTCTATGGACGATGTGGATGTTTTTGTCTCTTCAATGTTCTTGTTGAGTCGGACGATTTTAACTCTCAATGTGATAACTTCTTCTTCAAGCTTCTCAACCTACTCTTCTTTCTTCATCATCTGACTCTTTGTGACTTCTTCTATTCTCTTTGATTCTTCAAGTTGGATCTTCAAGGAGATGATTTCCTTTTTCTTCCTTTCTTTCGTCTTCCAAACACTAATTTTCTTCCATCTGACTTTTGTATGTTTCTTCAATCCTTTTGGATTTTTCTAGATGATCTTTTAGATTCATGATGACTTGTTGGGATTCTTTAGAACTTTCTTGAGAATGCTTCTTGAATAATTTTTCCTTAAAATACTTGTTTTTCTTCCTTTCTTTTGTCAATTTTTTAAGGCATTGATTCATTCTACTTCAAGTTCTACTACGCCTTCTTCACAATCTTCTTTTTCTAAGTCTGTCTAACATGACGATAATCTTTCTTCTTGTTCTATACCTTCACTTTCTTTAATATGATCTAAATCTGTGATTGGAGATTCCTTGGAATAGAGATTATGTAGCTTATCCCAAAGTTCTTTGGCTAATGAACATTTTCCCACTTTCTCTATTACCGGATCATGTAATCCTTCCCAGATGAATTCCATTTCTATTTTGTTGTTTCTTTTTAATTCCTTCTTGGCTACAGTGTTTTCTTTCTTTGTAGTAGTGTATCCTATAATGAATTATTTCCAAACATCATATCTTTGTGCCTATAAAAATACTTTCATTCTCTTTCTCCATATCTCATAGTCCAGACCATTCTGACCATCGAATATTGGTGCTCCATTCTCAGTGTAATCCATGATATTCTTTCCAGTGGTTAAACTATTTTCTTGAAGGACCTGTTCTGATACCAATTGTTGGAATACTAAGAGGGGAGAGGGGGGGGGTGGTGAATAAATATGAGAACTTTTACCACTTTTAACCACAATATATAAACTTCAACTTTATCTGCAATATATCCTCAATGTATCATCAATATATATTGATCCTATAAACATAAGAAACATCACATCAAGTACACAATATACCATAATTTATGTGGAAACCCAAATGGGAGAAAACCATGGAACACTTTCTTATATATCAAATAATGCATTCATTGGAAGAACCAACTTCCCAATTCTCCAACACCAACCCCCTATTTATAGGCTCCAACCTGAAGGAATATACAACTCCCTAAACTCTCTAGCTCTAACCAGAAGGAGGATACAACCCCTTGATTCTCAGGCTCCAACTTGAAGGAATCTCCAACTCCCTGTGTTCTCCATCACCAACCAGAAGGAGGCTACAACCCCCTTTCCTTCCCCCCTCCTTCCACCCTCAAATATAAGTGTAGACCAATTGTCACTACCACAATCACCACCACTGTCACTGCCACTATCAAGGCCACTATCATTGTCATTTCCACTGTCACATCAACCTATGACTTGTCAACATGTCATTGTATCCAAACTATCAATGTATCCAACCTGTCACTGTATCCAACATGTCACATCAACCTGTCACTGATCAACTTGTCCAACATGTCATTGCCATCGATACTCAACCAAATCCTCTCACATGGATCATATACCAAGGACACCTCTCAAATAGATTTCCAACATCACCAACTCATGCCTCGATCAAGCATGTACCAAGATCACCAATATACCATCACAAGATATGTGTCTCAACCATGTACCAAAGCATGTACTAAACCATCAACATGTACCATACCAAGAATCAACTATGTACCACAACCATGTGCCAACACCATATCATGCATCAACTATGTATCTCACCATGCATCAATGTCACCAAGGAATTCCTCATACATATACCAAAAACGTATCTCAAACAATGTGCTCAATATCCAAGATGCTCCTCAAACCATGTGCCTCAGCCATATACCATATCACTCATTATATGTCTCAATCATTCCATACACCATGTATCATAAGATACCATCAATGGAGTGCCTCAACAAAGTACCAAGCAACCAAGATCGTAGACTGAGTATATGCCTCAAAAAAGTACCAAGCAACCAATATCATATACCAAGTATATGGCTCAACCATGCACTTAATATGTGCCTCAATTATGTGACAATGCCTCAAAAATATACTAAAGACTTGCCTCAATCATGCACCATAACATTACCAACATGTAACACTCAAAATATGCATATAAACATACTTGTAACTTTGTAAAATACTTGGTGTATGTGATCACATACTTGCAGGCCTTCCTCAACTTTAGCAGCAAGAGAATAGCATCTTCATCAAACTTTACCTTAGTCTCACGGGACTAGTTTTTGGATTAGTCACAAACCTTAACTTTCAACAAGAATAACTTTGTACATGTATTGAATAAAGGTCTAAAAAATCTAGCCAATATTATTCAATATATTCTCTGTAATTCATCTAATGTTCACTACCTGGAACATCCCAGAAAAAGGATTTATAGAAAAAATGGCAGACCTTGTTGAATTCTGACTTATTCTAGAGAGCGAACTTGTAGAGCATGCCACGTGCAAAATATTTGATATCTAGATCTGAAAATAATAAAAATCCTTCTAAGGACTATAATATATCCAAATCATTTGGTTTCACTGAATTTGGATCCTTTATGAAGAAGTTATGATTTTGTTACCAAGAACACATGTTTGATACTAGTTTTAGGACTAGCCAAAAACCCTATTTTCCACATAGTGTATCTCAGAAAATACAATGACCTAGAAGTTGAAATTTTTACCACAGTTACCTTCACATGTCCTCTCAATCTCCTCCAATTTTAGCTATTTTAATTATTCTAGAAAAAGATTTATTTAAAAATGGTAAGATGACCTTTAAATGACATACCTTAGAACACATCATCACAAGACTTCATCCTTCCTCGGAATTTATCCTTTCTTTACTTCATCTTCCCTATGAAATTTTCCTCAAATCTCTTTGGTTACCTTAGATAAGAATAATTTAATCACATAGAATATATTCAATAGAATGTGTGTGTAAATGTACTTATGAGTGACTTCTTGAGGTGTATATGTACTTTTTCTAAGTAACCTCTTTCCTTAAATTTAGGGCTTCTTGAACTTTCTTGTTACAACAAATTTACCTTTTCATTAATGACTTGAAACCAATTAGGGTATTCTTAACCCATCTTTGGGGATTCCAACTTCATGACCTAATAACTCCTCAACTGTGAGGAACCATGTGGCATACCACCTATCACCGGAAACAATACAACAAGGACTATCCATGTATGAGTGTCTTACTTGCATTTATATTGTTCTTCATGTCCATATTCCTCAACCAACTTCGGGTACCATAACCACACTTCCATGTCTTCATGTAGACTTCATCAAATTCACCCAACACATTTGCTGACATCCACCACTCCATTAATGAAAATTAACTCACCATCAATCTCAACCACATATCTAGGGCTTCTGGACTTCTCTAAGCGTTGGCATCAATCTCCAAGGGTTGACATCAATGACAACCAACTATCCAATAACTGATTTATATGAAACATTTTTTTCAAAGTGAAAGTTGGCACAATTTATATTGATTACATTCACAACACTATTGGTGTTAATAGGCTTGTCCCATGTCATCTGTTATTTTGGATTATTTATAGATGAGTTGGAGAAATTGCTTATTAATAGTTTGGGTTTGAATAAAGGTTGTAGTCTTTTCAACATTACTATTTCCATTATTTTTTTTTGTAGATGCTATCATCATAATTTCCATAGCATTGAAAGTATCCACATGAAAATAGATATTCTCAATGACATTTTTTACTTCCATGGAGTAAATTTTAACCTCAAAAAGATTAACAATATAGCTTTACATGTTTCTAGAAAATATCTCTCTAACATTCATGTTTGTTTTAAAAGAAAGGAAATGGATATTACCACGTCTTATGATTGTGTAGAGTGTTGTTTCACTAGATCGACATTCAATATGGGCCTCACTTTTCAAGCTACATCAACGAGCATTATTTTTCTTTTGCAATTTTGGAAAGACAATGCCCTCATATTTTATTTCAAGATATTCAATCTAAGATCAACTTTTCTCCATATGGTTGCATCACCAACTTTACTATATGGATGTGAGATTTATTGTGCTNTTTAGGGCTTCTTGAACTTTCTTGTTACAACAAATTTACCTTTTCATTAATGACTTGAAACCAATTAGGGTATTCTTAACCCATCTTTGGGGATTCCAACTTCATGACCTAATAACTCCTCAACTGTGAGGAACCATGTGGCATACCACCTATCACCGGAAACAATACAACAAGGACTATCCATGTATGAGTGTCTTACTTGCATTTATATTGTTCTTCATGTCCATATTCCTCAACCAACTTCGGGTACCATAACCACACTTCCATGTCTTCATGTAGACTTCATCAAATTCACCCAACACATTTGCTGACATCCACCACTCCATTAATGAAAATTAACTCACCATCAATCTCAACCACATATCTAGGGCTTCTGGACTTCTCTAAGCGTTGGCATCAATCTCCAAGGGTTGACATCAATGACAACCAACTATCCAATAACTGATTTATATGAAACATTTTTTTCAAAGTGAAAGTTGGCACAATTTATATTGATTACATTCACAACACTATTGGTGTTAATAGGCTTGTCCCATGTCATCTGTTATTTTGGATTATTTATAGATGAGTTGGAGAAATTGCTTATTAATAGTTTGGGTTTGAATAAAGGTTGTAGTCTTTTCAACATTACTATTTCCATTATTTTTTTTTGTAGATGCTATCATCATAATTTCCATAGCATTGAAAGTATCCACATGAAAATAGATATTCTCAATGACATTTTTTACTTCCATGGAGTAAATTTTAACCTCAAAAAGATTAACAATATAGCTTTACATGTTTCTAGAAAATATCTCTCTAACATTCATGTTTGTTTTAAAAGAAAGGAAATGGATATTACCACGTCTTATGATTGTGTAGAGTGTTGTTTCACTAGATCGACATTCAATATGGGCCTCACTTTTCAAGCTACATCAACGAGCATTATTTTTCTTTTGCAATTTTGGAAAGACAATGCCCTCATATTTTATTTCAAGATATTCAATCTAAGATCAACTTTTCTCCATATGGTTGCATCACCAACTTTACTATATGGATGTGAGATTTATTGTGCTTGACCTTGATCAACTAAATGGTCTCATGTTAAGAGTGTGCTTATTTCCAAGTTCTTTAAACTCATTAGATTTAAGAAATTAGTACCTTGTGATATTATTTTTATAAAGCTTAAGGTTTACCCTCTTATCATTATAGCATTGTTTGACATTAGTACCTCCATGCATTGGTTTCATTTTTTAGTCAATTATGGTCTTGGAAAGAAAATGTATCATTTTATTATGTTTCAATTCTCCATGCATCTAGCCAAGCTAGACTACTAACTCTCTTGGTATGCAAAGCTTGTTATGATTCTTTGTACACTTTTGGCCTAGACATTCACAATTTTCCACCATTCAATATATTTAATCTTGGTCACAGAATATCCAAAAGAGATATCCATAGAGTAATTATGGGGGATCTTATACAACATTCTTGGGACATGGTTGGGTTCAATAAAAGTTCCTTTCTCCTAAACTTTATCCTTATTGATACACTTACATCAAGATTGAGAATGACTCTATTATCACTATGAGCTATTTTATGGGTGGGCTCTCCCATAACCTTCACTTTCATTTCGTGAAGTTTAGGGTGCATCCTTGATCCATATTTTATTAGCAAAATGAAATGACTATATATTATTATCAAAATATTCTTAACACAGAATAACAGATATACAATAAAACTGGATTATATTCAATAAGGAAATAAGTTGAAACTATAAAATGCAACGGAAAATAATCTTGCTAGAATGGTGGTGGCTTATCTCTGAGAAGAGATGTGACGGTTGCGCTAATTCACTAGAAGATGATTACAATGAGGCTCTCAAGGAATTTTTACAATAAGCATGAATGTAAAAATCCTTGGACATCTAAAAACCTCACCCTAGGAGATGAAGCGCCAAAAGTCATGTAGGCCCCGTTTGGGTAAGTTAGTAGATCAACTTCCCGGGGTCGTAACTTTTGCATACGATCTATGTTTTAGGAGAGCGATAGCTCGTTGGAAAGGTATATCTGAGGAATAAAAATGATGCTTGTGGCGATCCCTAAAAAAGTTGTTTAGGGTCTCAAAACAGCCCCGGAAATTAGGGACCCAAAAACTAGGAAAAAACTACCGAACTAGAAAACTGCCAAAATGAGCCAGTTGGAATAGGTGGGAGGCCACCAACATCCATATGGATCAATCCTCCCCCCTTAGGAACAAATTTTATCCATTGCATTGAGTTCCCCCATTAGATGAGGAAATGTCTGTTGAATTTGGCCCCGGGTGAGCCACTTGCCCTTGTGTAGGAGTTTCCCTGCTTTGACAACTCGATAAAGTTGGATCCTTTGTTGGCAAATGCCCTTGACCTGTTTGTACACAATCTGATCACTGGATTCTTTTTGTATGCAGTCGGGGTTGAGATTTGTTGGTGTCAATTGTTATGTTATCTCTGAGATGTCCAATAATGGTGGTAAATAAGGTCGAAGGAGATCCATGTTGAACACTGGGTGCAGGCCAATGAAAGGAGGAATGTTGAGCTCAAAATAATTATCACCCACATCCTCGGTGATGGTGTATGGCCCATAACAGAGTGGGTAAAGCTTCTAATGGGGTCTAGTAAGACGTTCTTTATGTAAATGCAACCAAACTTTGTTGCCCACCTGAAACTTATGTGGCACCCGATGATGATCATGACGTTGCTTGTACCTCTCATTGGACTTCTGTAGGATATCCCAAACCTATTGATGGATGTGATGGCTCCACTCAATGAATCAGGTGGATTTGTCAGCTTTAGTTGGATCAGGAGATGAGTCAGTCGAGGTGATCGCAAGGGGTAGTGAAACATCTATGGGACCCAATGGGTGGAATCCCAACCCCACCTAAAAGGGGTTGTGGCCATTTGAGCTATGCAAGGCTCGGTTGTAGCTATGTTGGACATAGGGAAGAATCTCATCCCATGTGCGAGGGTTATTGGAATTATACATGCGTAGGATATGCACGATCATTCGATTTATGACCTCGGTTTGGTCATCTTCCTAGGGGTGGAAGGTCATGGATTTGTTGAGATTGGTGTCCAACAATGACCAAAGGCCCGACCAGAATGTGCTGAGAAATCGTCTATCCCGATCTAAGATAATGGTTTTTGCGATTCCAAAATGTACCCAGACTCGTTCAAAGAAGAGCTCAGCAGTGGCCTCTGTTGTGATGCTCTTCTTGTAGGCAGCCAAAATCACCATCTTATAAAAGTGATCAACAACCACAAAAACACAGTCATTTCCCCGCTTAGTAGATGGGAGGCCCGACATGTAGTCCATGGAGATGGATTCCCATGGCCTATCAGGAGTAGGAAAAGGGGTGTATAGGCCCTGTTTCTTAGTGGTCATTTTGGAAATAGTGCAGGCAGTGCAGGACCTGATCTACTTGCTGACCTCCTGTCGAAGTTTCGGCTAGTAGAAATGTTTCTGCAACATTTCCATTGTCTTTTCAATGTCGATGTGTCTTGCCACCCAACTGTAGTGGGCTTACCAGATCATCTTCACTTTCTCACTTGATGGAACACGGATATGTCCCAAATGAAACAGAATCCCATCCTGAAGATGGAAATTAGCGACAACCTCATTTGCACCCAACATTTGGTAAGTGGTGTCGAAGTCTGAGTCTATTTCATAGAGTTGGGGCTAGATAGAGGTCTCATGGCCGCAAGAGTATAGCATCGTGGTGAGTGTCACAACTAGCAGTCTGTTGAGGCAATCAATGACGTGGTTGGTGCTTCATGTTTTATACTCGATGTTGAGGTGGAATTGCTACAAGTATGTGGACCACTTCTAATGGAGGTCATTCTATAATTTTCCTTTTGTTTGCATGAACTATAGTGTCTTATGATCAGTGTGGATGATTGTCTCCTTCCCAATAATCTAATGTCTCCATTGGAGACAGGATTTCACAATGGAGTACATTTCTTTGTCGTAAGTAGGGTACTAGCAGACAACATCTGATAGTGTCTCACTATGATAGACCATGGGGTGGTCGTGTTGAGTGAGAATGGTGCCCACAGCATAGTCTGAAGCATCTATCTCAATCTCAAAGGGTTGTTGCAGGTCCGGTGGTGAAAGTATTGCGGCTGAGCACAAGCGCTACTTCAAATCATTGAATTCTTTTTGTTGGGACTAGCCCCACACAAATTTCTCCTTACCACCACCTCCGGTTACTTGGATGAGGGGCCATGCAATATGAGAGAATCCCAACACGAACCTGTGATAGAAATTAGAAAGGCCCAAGAAGTTTCGAAGCTCAGTGAGTGTGGTTGGGGCTGGCCAATCACAGATGACTTGGATCTTGGTTGGATCCACATGTACACCATGTTAATCAATGATGTAGCCTAGGTAATGGACCCTATCCATGTTGAAGGAGAATTTTTCCAAGTTGGCATATAGCTTGTGTTGCCACAGGGTGTGCAGAACCTATTGAATATGTTGCAAGTGTACTTCCAAGTATTGTTGTAAATGAGAATGTCATCCAGATACACCACTACAAAAGTATTGGTGAATGGTCATAGGATATCATCCATCATCGTCATGAAAGTGGTTGGAACATTTGTTAAGCCAAAGGGCATGAACAAACATTCGAAAAGACCTTCCTTTGACTTGAAGGCGGTCTTCCATACATCTGTCTATTCTATCGGGACCTGGTGGTAGCCATACTTCAGATCAGTCTTACTGAAGTATTTGGCCCCCATGAGTTGATCAAGGAGGTCATAGATTCGAGAAATCAGGTATCGGTTTCTAACTATGATTTTATTCAGAACCTGGTAATCAATGCATAGTCGCCATGTTCCATATTTCTTCTATACCAGCACAATTGGGATCCTGCAAGGTGATGAGCTGGGACAGATGTGCCCCTTGTGGATAAGGTATTGGATTTGTCGCTTGATCTCCTCATTCTCTAACAAAGAGTGGTGATAGACTGGCCCATTGAGCAGCGATGCGTCGAGGGTCAGATCGATGGGGTTCTTGATCTGACAATGCAAAGGTACCCCGATAGGTGAGGAGAAGATATCTGAGTATGATTCCATGACCCTATCCACTTGCTTCTACTGTGTGGAGAGGTCAACCGCGGAGATCCTGGATGTGGTTGCAATATTTTCTCATTCTGAGAGAGTATCACGAAGAAAACAAACTTGCCCGCCTGAGAGATGACCTTCCTTCATTTCTTGGCATAGATCAAGGAAATAACACTAGGTGGGACTCCCTCCGGTATCCTGTACAATTTATTGTTCAAAGTAATAATAACATTGTGAGGCCTAGACTTATATACAACATGGTGTTTCCATAAATATGGTTGGCCCAAAAGAGCATTACAAACTTCGAGAGGGGAAAAATCACACAATACCTCGTCTTTGAAGGGATTGATGTCGTATGACAAGAGATATCATTGGTTGACGCGGATGTCACTTCCTTGGCGGAGCCATCTAATGGTGTAGGGTTGCAGGTGTAGCATTGTCGAAAGGGCAATTTGCTTGACAACCTATGCTAAGATGAGATTCTTCTGGCTACCGCTATCAACGATGGAGTGTAGCGGGGTACCCCTCACCCACATCTATGAATGAAAAAGGTGCTTGCCTTCCTCTGTCTCATCTGGTTCACCGGGTTGGAGCTTGGTGGTAGAAACGGTAGCACTATTTTCTGCATCAATGATCTGTCTCCTCCTTTCTAGTTGTGACTCAGATTCGGAACCCACATATGATTCAGAGGCTTACACCTCAGCCACCAACAACTTCTTTGAGCGGCAATTAGCAGTGTTATGCAAGGGGCTCTTATGGAACTCACACCACTTCCTGGTATCTTTCTTTGTCTTTTCGGTGTCCTTCTTTGCTTGTGGCCTGGACTGATTGTCCTAAGGCGATCTGTCTTTTCTCTCTCCTTTTTTCTACTGGTTGGGGTCACCCATTCCTGGATTTTGCTGTGAGGGGTTCCCAAGCCCAAATTGTCACATGTTTTGTTTGAGATTTTGCTCGATTTTGACGGCATATCGGCAGGCCACACCCAAGTATGAGATGTCTAGAAAGTCCATTTCATCCTGGATGTATCTATGCATATTGTTGTGATACTTGAGCACCAAATGTCACTCAGAATATTTGATACCCATCTTGGTGCGCAAGGTATGGAAGATATTTGTGAACTCGAGCACTGCTTGGTCTCTTTCATGTCGTAATGTGGTCCATTTTGTATACAGGTCATCATAACTCCCAATAGGGTAGTATTGTTCCTTAATAGCATCCCTGAAGGACTCCTACGTGACTGCGACTATAAATAATGGGGGTTCCTTTGTTTCCTTCTTCTCAAAGAAAGTTTTCCACCAATCTTTGACATGGGGAACAACTTTGAGGAGCGCAAAAGTATTTTTTTCTCTATTCGAGAAGTTATGGACAAAGAAATACCTTTCTAGTAGATTCAACCATTTGTCTATAGCATATGTGTCTATCTGACCTTCAAATATAGGAATATCGAAGTTGATTTGTACCTTGAAGGGGGCGATGCCTTTGTTTGAGGAAGATGCATCGTCTATTGGTAGTCGCTAAAGGATTTGCGCAAAACTATCCTTCATCTCATTCCTCTATTTTGTGAGGGCTTCCTAGAGCAACATTTTGAAGGGATCTCTTGTCCCTTCGTATTTCTTTTCTCCCTCCATGAGAGGTCGCTTAGGAATGCAAGAGCTTTTGTCCTCAAGAGAAACAAAATTGAGACCCAATTCTTTGTACCCTGACCTCATTGGGGACATGCATTAAGAATGACAAGGAGCATATGCAAGCTCTCAAATATAGAAGAGAGGAAAACAATATGTCAAATCTAATAAAACTAGTATACATTAAGAACCCAGCCTTGTATCCATTTCATAAAAAATACTATTCATGTTCCTAATGGTTGAATCTATGTATCTGTGCATATGTTCTCTCCTCATCTTTCTCTTGCCCATTCTTGAAAGTAGAGGCAGTATGTCAAGTCTAGTAAGGCTCGTATACATTGAGAACCAAGCCATGTATCCATTTCATAAAAGATACCTAGTATTCATGTTCCTATTCCTAATGGTTGAATTGTGTGCCTCCAAGTTGATACCTTATATGGGAAAGTCCATGCAGACATGACACGAGTCAATAGATATGTTCCATCATTCATTATATAAAGAGACAAGTTGATACCTTATGGGATTTGCAAAGAAATCCATGCAGACATGACACGAGTCAATAGATATGTTCCATCATTATATAAAGAGACAACTATTGTACTAACTTTAATAATATCAATGACCACTTCATATATAATTTCAATACCCAACATAAAGTCTTATTTGGAAGTGTAATGGATCGTGCACACAAAAGGACGTGGACCATGCACAATGTGCTCACTTACACATTCCAAAATAAAATTATAAAATATGTCATGAGAAATAGAAAAGCTAATTAACAATATATTAAACAAATATCTCACATTTGGTAAAAGCAAGAACTTTCTAATTTTCGGATCCATCAAATTTGGTGAAGCAAAGGCTTTCTTATTTTCGATCTTATTGAAGATTAACCTGATGTTGTTTATTTTAGTTTTATACTCACTTTCAATAATCCCACCTCAAGCTCAGGATTGATTTTGATTTGATTTATTGACATTAAAGGTATTGATTTTGATTCGATGTATTGACATTGAAGTTTTGGATAAAACTTTATACTTATTAATCATTTTTTTAGATTATTTAGTTTGAATGTTGATAATATTTCATCATTCAATATTTTTGGATAAGATTGATTTTGATTTAATTTGTTACCATTAAAATGATGGATAAAATTTTATATTTATTAATGATTTTTTGCATTTTTAAAATTTGAATGTTGATAATATTTATTATTCAATATTTTAAATATTGATATTGATCTTAGAGTGTTTTGTGAAGAAGATTTGTACAATACATTTGAAGCTTGTTTTCTCCTAAATGTTAGACAAAATTTTATATTTATTAATGATTCTCTTACATTTTTTAAATTTGAATGTCAATAATATTTTACCCATTCAATAATGTTGATAATATTTATTTTTTAATATTTTAGATTTCAATAATGTTGATAATATTTATCATTCAATATTTTAGATATTGATCTTAGAGTATTTAAAAGAGATATTGATATAGCAATTGTGAAGGAGATTTATAGAATACACTTGAAGCTTGTTTTCTCCTAAATTTTAGACAAAACTTTATATTTATTAATGATTCTCCTACATTTTTTTAGTTTGAATGTCGATAATATTTCACTCATTCAATATTTTTGGTATGGATTTTAGAGTGTTTAAAATAAATGTCTATATAGTAATTATGGAGGAGTTTTATAAAATATATTTGGAACATATTTGGATTCCACTAGAAGAACCGCTTTCTCCTAAATTTTATTATTATTAATATACTTATCTCAAGATTCAAGATTACTTTATTGTCACTTTAAACTATTTTAAGAGCATTATTAATATATTTATCTCAAAATTTAGGATTAATTTATTGTCACTCTAAACTATTTTAAAAGTGAACTCTCTCATAATCTTTGTTTTCATTTAAGAAGCCCAAAATCTATTCTAACCAATTAACCAAACATCACATAATTTGTGCCCCATATATATATATATATATATATATATATATATATATATATATATATATATATATATATATATATATATATATATATATATATACTATGCAACAATAAACCAAAAAAACACTTCACTTTTTCATATTTAGCTTCCTATAATATAATATATGTGCTAGATGTTATTGCATATTTAAATATCTTCCCATTATAAAATCCTAACTTCAGTACAAATACTAAAAGGTGTATTGTCATTTTTATTAAAGAATTTACTTAATTTTGAAAAAAAATATTACATACTCTTAAATGTAAGACAAAATAACTAAACTTGACATATGTATACCTTTTCTTCTCATTTTTTATTTAATGCATTCATAAACATGATTTGATTGATCTTCACATTTCATTGAAATAGAAGGTTAAGTTCATACCAACCATACCCAACTCAAGTCTAATATATTATTTCCCGAATCTTTATTGGGATGATAGCACGGAGAAGCTTTATTGTATTTCTACATGGAGAAGGATGGAAAGGTGACATTACAATTGTCTTTTATGTAAAGGAGACTAGGAAAGTCTATTTGTACACACATTGTATGGATGATCACCTCTGACTTTTTACTTGATTCTTTTTAGAATTATTTAGTTTATGTCATTTATATGTATTTACATAAAATTAGTATTATTTATTTATTTATTTCTCTTTTATTTTATAGATATATAAAATAAAATAAGTAATGGATTTTTTTTTTATTTTATGTACATGTGTAAAAAAATAATAATAATAATTTTATTTTCAAATTATTTAATTATAAAATAATATAATAATATATTATTTAATTTTTAATTAAAATTTAATAAATCAAAATATAATTTAATAATTAATAATAGTATCGTCACACTAATATTATTATGTTAAATTTTTGCCCACTTCTTATAAATACATCTTTGATTTAGAAGTAGATAATATATTTGTGTGGAAGAGGGTTGGTCGGTGTTGATGAGATATTTTCACCATGATTTTGGGTCAAATCACAACAGATCAAGACTATATTGAGAAGATTGAAATCTTTCCTCACAGACAAGTATACAAAAAGTGAAAGAATAACTACTTTTGCTAGGAGGAAGTATGGAAAAAAAGAAGGAGAAATAGTTCACTTTAAGTCTTTAGTTTGATGTCAATCCCTGCTCCTTCTTTTCGAAGAGCTCTCGATCCTTTGTTGGAACTAGCCTACAAAATAGAATAAAGACAACCATTGCTACGAGGTAGTTATATGATTAAACAACATACATGTCATGTACTATATTCAAAGAAAATGTGATACACAGAGACACACAATGTTGCAATGAATACAAAATTTGGAGGGAAAGCAATATCTTCTATTAGCACCAAATATGAAGGTTAATTACAACCTGAATCGCTTTCGACACTGCTTTGAAGCCAATTGCCAGGGTTCTTCCATGAATCCTTCAAGCATCAACTCATCCACAATACTCTTCCTTAGATAGACCAAATATGGATAAGGAGACACCCTATGACTATATAGATAGAAAAGAGGCACTGGAAAAGGAGTTTCCAGATTAGGGAATGTTACTCGGAGGATAATAAAGAAAGAGAGTCCTACTAGATCTCAGCAACATAACCTTACACCAAAATACTTCCCCCTATCTTGCCCCTCAATGGTGCTTTTATTTCTTCCTCAAGAGGTTGGAGGATTTTGAAACTGTTTTGTACGGGCATGGGGATTTTGGGAAATGAGCCCAACTAAAAAAACTACCCAAAAACTCGAAATTATTTTATTTTTTCCATTTTTTTAGGGCATCCGCAGGTTGTAAACTGAGAAGTTGCAGATTTCCATGATTTGCATCAAAGGGGGGTGTTTCCTCCAGGGATAAGGTGTCGAGTCGCAAAGGCATAAATTGCAAGGTTGTGAACTGGTAGGAATGCATAAGCAATGGGATCAAAAACAACATGTTGAAGCCATCATTAGGCCTAAAAGCACGAGCAATCCCTATGCAATGCAATTACAACTCAACTTTTGGAAGTAAACCTCCCATGGTTGTATTTTTCGTAAGTTTATTCTCCATGTCCCAAAAAAGAATAAACTAATACCAAGGAGAACTCTTTTGGCCAATATTGGACCAGGGTGCTCCTTTTTTCTAAATAGTTCGTTTGGTCCAAAAAAGGGTTAAACTTATACCAAAAATACGTCTCTTCAAATCCATTTTACGAGTGTGACAGAGACAAGATCACTCGACCATATTTTCATATTTAAGGAGTCTTAAAAGAGCTTAACTATGGGGTCCCTCGTCCTTTTTCATAAATTTAGTCTCTTGAGCCCAAAAAAGTATACAAAAAAACTGAGGAGAACTCTTCTAGTCCGTAGACTAGAGTATACCTTTTTTGTAATTATTCTAGTCAGTCCATAAAAGGGGTTAACTTATGCTAAATAGAGATTCATTTAGGTCCATTTAACGAGTCTAAAAGAAACAAAGTCACTCAACAACATTTTCAATTTTAAGGAGTCTGAAAAGAGCTTAACTATGGACTATGTGATGTCGTTGTGAGCACCATATAAGGGAGGGAGTCTCGCGGGTAATAGCTAGAATAAGAGTGAGTAAAAAGCATGAAGTTCAAATACAAACTCATGGTGGGACTAACTAGGACTCCCAAGCCTAAGGAACAATCTTGCAGCATGAGCACCATAATACAAGGGGATTCTAAATGAAAGTGCCCATGGAAGGTAGGCTCTACTATCAACAAAACGATGTTTTTGAGCAAATCATAAGGTTGCATCGCTTGTTAATGGGGTTTACCCTAGGTTTAAGCGACACTGGAAACTAATAATGAAAAAGTTCAGGTGAATTCACCCTACCCTAAATGCCAGTTATGAGAACATTACTTGACCAGAGCCTTGTAAAAGAATCAACCAATCGATGGGAAGAAGCCAAAAATAGTTCAAAGTATAGCCCAAGACTTGCAAAAATAACCACAAAACTATAAGAGACTAACCATTAGTGAAATTTTTTGAAAAAATATCAAAACTATAGGAAGTGGGCTTTTACAAATTAATAAATATTGGTTTATTTACCCATTTACCAAGCCATTTTTTACTAGTTTACCCTAAAAACAACCAAAGTGACCAAAACCTTGAAATCCCAAATGGAGATTTGTGGATATTGGAGCAACGAAACCTCTTGCCACCTAGACTAAGTAAGTAAATCCACCCTACCTTGCATCTCAATTCATTATTTATTCACTTTCATAAAAAAATGGGGCTTAAGACTCTCTTTTTCAACTTGTTTATGTGTATCCATGGGTTTCCTTAAGGAAACCCATGAATATTCGCAACTGTTGGAAACATCAGTTGCGAATATCCACGCCTGGTCTAACTGGAGACCGCAGATGCCAAGGGATGTTTTTGAAAAAGAAATTGTAAATCAAAAATTTCTTGGAAATTGGGAAGGATGTTTGTTCATTGGAGAGAACTGAAACATGAAGAGGTGAACCAGGTAGTATTTGATGATGATGATGCAAAAAAATCCATATGTGCATGTGGCATGTACAATTTTTATCAAATTGGTGGCATGAGGGCCCAAAGGAGATTGTTGAATCTCTTGATTAACTACTAGCACCCTGATGTCGAGGCATTTATGCTCATTGGGAAATCACTAACCATCACCGTGGAAGACATTTACTTCATTACAAGTTTGTCTAGGAGAGGGGAAGTACCAAACTTCCAAACTCATGGAGGAGGTGGGCAGAGTGTCAATGAATACATAAATGAGTATTGTGATGCCGACAATGAGAAAAGTGGATCTCAAGTGCCTATCAAACAGATAACCAATTTGAGTCTCCAAGTCATCCTCTATACTATGGTTTGGATCGTGGGATCCAACTCTTTTCACTTGGCATCGTGGGCACAAATATAGCATGGGGTTGAATGCTTAAGACCCATGATGTATGACTGGAGTACAACTATTCTCAATTGCATGAAATCACAATTCATTGATTGTAAGCTTAGGAAGACCAAGAAATTTGGCTTCGGTAACATCCTATGCACTTTCTTCTTTGAGCAGGTTCCTATGATGAGCCCAAGGACATACATACGAGGACACTTGTGACCATGGCTAGCCAAGGTTTGATAGACTGAGTTGATATCTCAACTAGGAGGTGGACAAATGTCCAATCCATATGACGATAACTTCTTTAGATGGTAGGAGTGGAAAACTCCCTTTATCAAGGACTACCCCTATGTCAAAATCGAATTCACCAACGATCCAGTTGTCATGATCCCTCCTAAGGTTGAGCCACCAGACATAGGTAAATTAATTTTTTGTTATTTAATTTTTATTTTTCGAATATATATATATATATATACATATAGAAACATAACAAGTCCCATCTTTTTGTGAGATCCAAAATACTAACAAGTACTTTACTTTTATGTAGATAGAGCACTCGTGAGGCCGACTAATGTTCTGCGACATAGCTGACGAGGCAGAGAGGAGGCAGGCCCCAGTGATGATGCATCTAGGACTTTGTGTAGTGTGGGCATGAACTTTGATGTCCTCACTCACAATGTGCCCATGGCTACTATTAATGACCTCCCCGTAGGCAGTTAACATCATGTCGTGGGGGTACCCAGGCCATGGGACCAACTATTCCGGTGTTTGGAAAACACTGTCGTTTGTTATGATATAGTTCACCGACCTCGGGCCTAGATAGATTACGTGCTCAACATAATTTTTGTACTTATACAACATTATATGACATTTAGGGGCTAGGGGCTTCACATTTTGGACTTATGGATCATATATATATATATATATAACTTTTTGTTTGTTATAAACATTTTGTATGTTTTACTTGAAAATGCAAATATTTACATGTGAAAGTGTGTGCTTATATTACTAGTGATTTAAATGTGAATCTAAAATATAATTAGTGTAGGCATCAGCTTGTTCATTGGATCTCCTAGGAACATGATCATAAGTAATAACATCAAATGAACGTTCCAGAAGATGTACCCTAAGGAAAACTCATAATAGCATCAAATTACGTATTTGATACAAACCATTCAACTACGATACCACCAACTATGATTCCAAGAATAATTGAAGGTGACTAATGCCATGTGACAATGCATCTCAAAAAATATCAAAAATTGCGTTGTAGTTGGTGACATTGTTAGTAGTCGCCCCGAGACACACACCTCCAGTAGACACCAGCTGGTTGAAAGGCGAATAGATTATGCATGTAGTGGCTACTAAACGTCAAGTATGGCGACTAGCATCATCTATGAATCCAAATTAGACCAACGACTCTTCAGGAATATGCCACACAAAAAACACACAATAATCACTAATGCAACAAGGAGGAAAAAAAGTTCCAAACAAAACTATGTACAAAATAGGCAATAGTTATAAAAAGTGCTAGTGCGCGAGCCTTCAAGATCAAACGTAGTACTTCTTAAGATAGAGCCCATTTCTGGGCTCTGTCGACACATTTCCTTCATAATCCATAAGATCATAGGATCCTTTCTCCAACACCCATCGCACAACATATGGGTCATACCACATAGAGTTAAATTTTCATGTCCACAAGGGTTCCTTATCTTGGTCATATAACAACACAATGTCTCCCTTGGAAAAAACCCTAGGATGAACAGATTTATCATACTGATATTTAACGTGCTTCCTGTGCACCTCATTTGCTAAGGCTACATCTCGATGTTGCTCGTCAAGATGTTCGAGATAGACTAGGCATTGTTCGACAACACAGGTATTCTAACAGAGGACGAACACCTTCAGTAACCACTCACATAACTAGATCAAAGATAAACACACCAATGTTTTCAAGTGGTAAAACCCCTATGGGGAAACATCCATGACCCCAGCCAACGCGGCCACTTGGAGAAGTTTATTAATGCAAAGAAAAAGATTACAGAGATATTTTACAAGAGAATTTCTCACAATCAATCATCGACAAATGACCCTCCATGCTCTTTAAATAGAGATCATGGACCAATCGAGTGTTAAGCCACAGATCAATGGCCATTAAGATCGAGGAGAGTATGAACCATTAGATTACTCTATGTCGGGAAGATATCATGACCATCGGATTTCCTAACTACAAATGCATACTAATGCATACTAAAGAAACACACTAGAAATCACACTTTTACCTAACGACACAATAGACCAAGTAGATCTTACTAACTCCTAAGTGTCTAAATATCCTAACATCCCCCCTTAAGAACAACTTGGGATAGGATTGAATGATTTACAATAGTGACACAATAGGATAAGGAAGGAGGCATTAGAGCCTATCCCCCCTTAATGACAACTTCCTGAACTCCTAGCATAGATCCAAGTTTGGAAAAATTCACTTCTGTAAGAGACTTTGTGAAAATGTTTGCAACTTGATCTTTTGTAGGGAAAAAGAGAACTTCAATAACTTGATCATGAATGAGATTTCTCATGAAGTGCATGTGTAGCTCAATGTGTTTGCTATGCTGATGTTGAACTGGGTCTTTGGCGAGCTTGATGGCAATCTGATTGTCACAACAAAGGCTGGTCGAATGCTGGTGCTGGAATCCAAACTCTAAAAGGATCTGTTGAAGCCACAGGGCTTCCTGACTTGCATTTACCGTTTCTCGGTACTTTGCTTCTGCTGAAGAAAGTGCACTAGCCTATTGTTTCTTACAGGCCCAAGTGACAGGTCCTGAACCAAGGCTGAAAACATAACCTGTAGTAGACTTACAAACATTAGGGTCACCGACCCAATCTGAATCAATGAAACCAACCAATAAAGGAATTCCCCCTGAACTGTAATGTATCCTGAACTGAACTATACCACAAACATAGTGAAGTATCCTTTTAGCTTCTTTCCAATGGCTTTCATGGGGTGTTTGCATATATTAGGAAACAAGACCAACAACAAAGGAAAGATCACGATGGGTATCAGTCAAGTGTAAGAGGCTACCAACTAACTGACGGTACATGGTGGCATCAACTTCAGGAGAAGTACAGGTGGCAGAAAGCTTGACTCCAGACTAGAAGGGAATATGGGTTGGTTTACAATCATCCATGTGAAAGCGAAAAACAAGGTCACAAGCATACTTAGACTGGGAAAGAAAAATTCCTTCATTGGTTTGCAAAACTTGGAGGCCAAGGAAATAGTGCAAAAAGTCGAAGTCTGTCATTTCAAATTTCTTCTTAAGGATGGTTTTCACATGGTTTAAAAGTTTTGAGTCACTACCAAAAAAGGATAAGGTCATCAACATAAAGGAAAAGGATTATGAGATGGCTTCCTACTATCTTGGTATAGACATTAGGATCAGAATGGCATCTAGAGAATCCAGTGGCAATAAGAGAGTTATCCATTTTGGCATACCAAGATCGAGGAGCTTGCTTGAGACCATAAAGAGATTTCTTGAGGTGAAAAACAAGGCTAGAGTCATTCTAGACATATCCAGAAGGTTGTTCCATGTAGATTTCTTCTTGCAAATCTCCGTGCAAGAAGGCGGATTTAACATCCATCTGATGGACCTCCCATTTATGTGAGGTAGCAAGGGCAAGAACAAGGCGGATGGAATTCATTTTTTCTACAGGGGAAAAGGTTTCATTATAGTCAATTCCTTCAGCTTGGGAAAATCCTTTGGCAACTAACCGAGTCATGTGTCTTTCAACACTTCCATCTGATGCATACTTAGTTTTGTAGACCCATTTGCATCTAAAAAGTTTTCTTCCCTTTGGAAGAGGTACAAGATCCCAAGTATTGTTTGCCATTAAAGAACGATACTCTTCATTCATTGTTGTATCCCAATCTGGATGACCTGAAGCTTTTGAAAATGTCTATGGATCATGAGTTTCTGAAGCTTGAGCCAAAAGAGAAGAGGCTCACTGGAACTGTGAACGTGTTTAATGCTGATCTGAAGGATCACCGACAAGATCACCAGCTGCTTCGCATGTTGAACGAACCCATCTAGGAAGCAGTGGAGCTGGTGCTAGTTCAGGTTCAAAGGAATCATTTGGAGGAGGGTGAGCAGGCGGAGGTGAATTTTCATCCTCATTGTCATCGTCTGAAGAAGAAACTAGATCATAAGAAGGCACAAACGCCAAAGATGTCTCACAGGCCGAAGAAGGCACAATCGTCGAATTCGGCTCGCATGCCAAGAGATTTTCATCAAATTTAACATCTCTTCTATTAATAATTTCATTACAATGTGATTGAAGAAGTCTATAACCTTTGACATCTTTAGAATAACCAACAAATATACACTTCTCACTTTTAGGCTGCAATGCTTTCCTTTTCTCATCAGGAATGTGAGCCCATGCTATACTGCCAAATACACAGAAGTGACTTACATCTGGTTTAATTTTATTCCAAGCTTCTTTCAGTGTTATATTTTTAAGAGCCTTTGTGGGAGTGTGATTTACTATGTAATTTGCACAGTTGATGGCTTCCGCCCACTACTTTATACTTAATCCCTTAGATTGGATCATACAATTAGCCATTTCTTTTAATGTGCAGTTCTTTCTCTCAGCAACACCATCAAAGAAGCACAAAAGGACTCAAGAGTGGGTTTGTCATAACTTTTCCCTAGAGCCTCTCTCATGGCATAAATGGTAGATACAAACACATAATATGCACTACCTAGCTTAGAAAGGATAAGATATATGCAACGCTCTTCCGCCATTTTTATCTTACATTCTTCACATAAAATTCTGAGTGTTTTAAACCTAGAGAGATAGTCTCCAAGGCAAGAAAAATAAATTGGAATCAAGGTTAGTATTTGATTTTCTAACTGTTGTGCTCGAATAATATTGAGTTTACCAAACACAGATTCAATCATGTTCCAAGCTTCTTCGAGGTCATCAATTCCTTGAAGGCGGTACCTTAAATCAAGAGAGTTGGGCATTCCGATTAGTCCACATGCTTCGTCATTCCTATTATCCCATTTTGATTTCTTATCATCATTAGTGGGTGTTTTTTCCTTTCCCAAGGTACTCTGGTACAGGCCTTTACTTCTTAATAAATCTTCCATATGGGATTTCCATTGGAAGTAGTTGTTGTTGGTAAGCAAGACATTACTTGTAGAAACCATATTAAATATGCAGATAATTTGGATTTAAAAACTAAAAATTATGATTTGTATGGAAAGATCTCGAAAATGTATGCGGTTAAAAAAAAAAAGGCACTGAAAACGGACTTTTGATGTGAGAGTTATGCCCTTTTAAAAAAAAGGTATAAACGGTAACCAAATAACCATGTGATAGTGTAAGTTGCTTTATGAAGTGACCCACTTTTATAAAGAGAAGTGGGGATCACTTTTACAATGAAGTTACTTTATAACAGAAAAGATGCATGAAAAATAAAATATTAAAGATACTTATAGTGATTCACTTTTATACTTGAAGTGAAATACACTTTACAATTTTGGCATGAACTTTTTCAAAAAAAAAGTAACAAAAGAGAGACTTGAACTCAATACCTCTTACTTAATAAGGCAAATTTTAACCAAATGATCTAGCAAAACATATTGTAATGTTGAGAAGGAGGATTGGGGATGTTGTTGTTGTTGTTGTTGTTGTGGAAGATGGCCTTGGAGAGTGTGCTAAAAAAAACTCTTTTCACACTAGAAAAAAAATTCGCTTCTCGATGACAACAAGGGTTATATCTCAGTTACCTTACCCAGAAGATGCACCTTTTCCTATCTATTTTTTATTTGCCAAGATCTCATAGGGCATAGGGAAAATAGCATATGCATATCTAAAAGAGTAGAAACTCAGAAATAAATAAAACAAAACCAAAAATACTACTCTGCAAAAATTTTAAAAATGTGTATTCAAGCTTTATACCTCTGGATCTGACTGTAATGGTCGTATCTTGGGCAAACAAAAACCTTTTCTAGTGAAACGAAAAGTGTTCCTGACTGAAATGAGTACTTCGAATGTAACAGAACATTCCTCTTAGCCCAGAAATGTACGAAAATGACAGAAAATGGAGATGGGGAAACTCGGCTTCATAATCTCGATCTACAACAGGAGTGGGTCTTCAAACAAGATCTGATACCATGTTCGACAACACAGGTATTCCAATAGAGGACGAACACCTTCAGTAACCACTCACATAACCAGATCAAAGATCAACACACCGATATTTTCACGTGGTAAAACCCCTAAGGGGAAACATCCACGGCCCCAGCCAACGTGACCACTTGGAAGAGTTTATTAATGCAAAGAAAAAGATTACAGAGAGATTTTACAAGAGAGTTTCTCACAATTGATCATCAGAAAATGACCCTCCATGCTCTTTAAATAGAGATCATGGACCAATCGAGTGTTAATCCATGGATCAATGGTTGTTAAGATCGAGGAGAGTATGAACCGTCAGATCACTCTATGTCGGGAACATATCGTGATCATTGGATTTCCTAACTACAAATGCATACTAATGCATACTAAGGAAACACACTAGAAAGCACACTTTTACCTAACGACACAATAGATGTTAATCCCTAATATTGGCTCATTACCCCTTAATTGGGGCATATTATATTAGAAATGTTATTTTATTTATGTCGGCTTTAGGTCATTAGTTGTAATTATACCTCCTAGTCTCCTATATATACCAAGGAGACATTTTCATTTTGAATCATCTTGTACTTGAACATTTAAGTGGGGTAAAAGGAGGTTGCCCCCTCGA
>ML781967.1:343984-355121 GCA_009831015.1 Picea engelmannii | reverse complement strand
TTGTGCACTCTCTCATCCCTTCAAAGCTAGTACAGTTTCCACTGCATTCATGGAGACAGTTCAAAAGCTACATGGCAGCCCAAAGATTATTGTAAGTGACAGAGATCCCATCTTCACTGGACATTTTTGGACAGAATTATTTTATTGTTTGGGTACTCAATTGGCTCATAGATCATCCTATCATCCTCAATCTGATGGAAAAACCGAGATAATGAAAAAATGTCTGGAAGGATACCTTTGTTTCTTTGTCTCTGATAAACAAACACAATGGTTCAAATGGTTACCCTTGGCAGAATGGTGGTATAACACTTCCTTTCATACTGCAACAAAAAAGACACCATTTATGGCACTTTATGGATACCACCCTCCTTCCATAACTTCTTCTCTAAAAGACAAATCTAAGGTTCAAGCAGTGGAAGATCACATCGAGAATCAACAACAAGTTCTCCAAATCTTAAAGGACAACCTGACCATGGCACAGAATTGCATGAAACAACAAGCAGATCAACATCATAGTGAAAGAAGTTTTGAAGTAGGGGATTGGGTATTTTTAAGACTACAACCATACAAACAGATGTCCCTTGAGCAAGCCAAGAAGTAAAATAAATTATCACCAAAGTACTATGGCCCTTATAAGGTGTTGCAAAATATTGGTACTATGGAATACAAATTGGAGCTGCTTGCATCTTCACGAGTACACCCAGTTTCCCATGTTTCATGCTTAAAGAAGGTTATAGGCGACAAGATCCCAGTTCAAACTATATTTCCAGAACTTGACGAGGAAGGAAAAATCATATTGGAGCCTGAAGCCATCACTGATACAAGAATTCGCCAACTGAGGAATAGATCCATTTCAAAGTATCTCATTAAATGGAGGAAACTACCGGCTAATGATTCCACTTGGGAAGATGAGTCTTTTATACAGAAGCATCTAGATTTACTCAATCGTTGTGGACAACACTTGTCTCAAGGGGAGGGGCATGTTAAGCCCTAATATTGACTCATTACCCCTTAATTGGGGCATATTATATTAGTAATGTTATTTTATTTATGTTAGCTTTAGGCCATTAGTTGTAATTATACCTCCTAGTCTCCTATATATATCAAGAAGACATTTTCATTTTGAATCATCTTGTACTTGAACATTTAAGTGGGGTAAAAGGAGGTTGCCCCCTCAAAGAGGCTTATTATCTGAAATTATCTCTTTTTCAAGGCGTTGAGTACTTTTTCTAAGGATTTTCTCTTCTATATTGATATTTGGTTCTTAACAATAGACCAAGTAGATCTTACTAACTCCTAAGTGTCTAAATATCCTAACAGACGCTCCTTGATCTATGTCGTATCAAGAAGGAGCTCGACCACAATTTTTAGTGAAAGGATCTCACATTCAATCATAAACACTGCTTCTGCCCCATGAGTGAGTTGGAAAGGAAAAAAAACCAATAGTATTTTTGACTGAGGTCTGGTAAGCCCACAAGGTTGGATAAAGCATCAAATGATAGTTCGTTCGAGCTGAGTTAACCGTTATTCTTAATATAATTTTTAGTGATTTAGTTATGGCTTTAACTTGACTGTTTTTCTGAGGATAGTAGGGAGATGAATGCTCCTTCCTAAACCCCAATTTTGATGCTAATTCAGTGATCATGTAGTTTTGAAAGTGACTTCCATGGTCGGTGAAAATCTCCTTCGGAGCCTCGAACCTAGCTATGACCTAGTTAAAAATGAAAAGTGTTGTAGTTTCCCCATTGTTAGGAAATGTTGGCATAGCCTCGACCCACTTGATGAAGTAGTCAATGACAATGATAATGTAACTATGCCCCCTATCTGAACTTGGGTGGAATGTCATAACATCTACCCCCCACTTGGTGAAGGGTCCAACAATAATAACGAGAAACATGGGAGTAGGATGTGTGCGCATTTTCTTAGTGAAGATTTGACATGGGTGACATTTCTTAATGGCCTCAATACAATCCTTGAATATCATGGGCCAAAAATAGATGTCATGCAAAATATTTTGGGTTTTATCCCACCCAGATAGGTGACCACCACATGCTCCACCATGGAAGTCATTCAAGACAACCTTCGCTTCTTCAAAATTCAAACAACAATGAAGAGGCCAGTCCACCCCACGCCGATACAACGTGTCAGCAATGATGAGGTAGTTTTTAGCCATGTGACGAACTCATCATCGCCCATCTCGTGAATAGTTTGGAGGGAAATTCAGATTCTGGAGATATATAAGAATATCCCCATAGCACAGGTCAGACGAAGAGATGAGGAAAATATGATCATCCAGAAATAAGTCTATCATTTCGCTTTCCTCATTCTCAACTGGGAACTATGATATTAACTCAACGAAGACCAAAGACTCGTTAGAATTCATAGGTGAAAATTCCAAATTGAACCCTTGAAGCACACCAATACATTTGTTGTACTTCTCGCCAATAATTCACCTAGTCAAAATGTATTGGAAAGGATTAACTATGGTGATAATGGTTGTCTTAGATAGAAGAATATAATGTCAAAGTCATTGGACAACATGAAATGCTTATAGTGCCATATTTTCAACGTGTGAGTACTTGAGTTCGGTATCTATCAATGCATGACTTAAATAATAGATGACATGCTCTTGGAGCTCATCATCCTCCTGAACAAGAACCATGCTAATCAATGATTCATCTATTGCCAAATACAACAGTAAATCACAATTGTAGTTGGGGAACTCAACAAAGGAGTCGAAACCAAATATTTCTTTAACGCATCAAACGAATGCTATGTGACTTCGTCCCAATAAAATGGGACCCCTTTCTTTAAAAGGCACATGAAACCTTTCATGATGTTGGCATAGTTCGACACGAAACACCAGAGGAAATTGTTCTTTCCCTGGAAGATCTGAAGTTGTATAATTTTATGCGAGGGAGGAAACTGAATTATTTCCTCAACCTTTAAGGGGTCAACCATGATCCCCTTTTTTGAAATGATGAATCCAAGAAGACAACCGGAGGTCGCACAAAATATACACTTGTGCACATTCAATCGGATCCGATAATAATGACATCATTCAAAATCCAAGGGGAGGTGTAAGAGATGTTGGTATCTCTTATGCGAATGAGTTGTGAGATCATCTAAGGATGCCTCCACTATATACTTCAATTTGTGAAAAGAGAACATCATGTCTTGCTAGAATGTAGCACCATTGTTTTAAAGACCAAAGGGCATCTTCTTATAAATTAAGGTTCCCTAGGGACATATAAGGTTGTCGCGTGCTAGTCCTCCATATGAATCTCAATCTGGTTGTAACTGGAAAAACCATCCATAAATGAAAATAGTTTTCTCCCTACACACTCATCTAATATTTGGTCGATGAATAGTGTCAGAAAGTTTTCTTTTGGAAAAGCCTTATTTAGGTCTCAGAAATCCATGCAAACATGAATTGTACCCTATTTTTTATCAACCAGAATTTAGTTGGAGAGCCATTTCGTCAAAGACACAGGGTAGGTGAAGATTTCATTAAGCATCTTTTCCACCTCTGCTTTGATTTCCACCACCTTCCTAAGGTTTACAGGTCTCAACTTTTATCAAACCGATTTTTCATTTTTGTAGGTTTGAATTTCATGTTGAACTATTCAAGGATAAATGTTGGGAATTTCCTCGTAAGACCATGCAAACATGTCTTGAAACTATTTAAAAAGTGTCATGTACTTTATGATCTCATTTTGCGAGAATTACAATCTGATGAAGACGTTTTCGATGACATGAATATTCCTAGAGATGTTGATTAGGATCATCTCTGATATATTAGCCATATTTCCTTCAGTGTAGACACCATGTTCAGCCAAGGGATTGATTGTCCCATCAAAACTTATAACAATAGTTGACTTAAACTATCCATTCTCTATGCATCTGAGTTTAGGGAGGAAATATGATATGTGATGCATATCTCCCCGTGACCTTTCAACTCCTAACATTGTCCCGATAATAGCTTCATTTGATGGAAAGACAATGTCTAAAACATCTTGGGAGATTGAAGAGTTTTGATCCCAAACAAGCTCAAGAAAAAGATCATCCTCCTCCGTGACTGCAGGAGTTTGATCTGGGTCTATCGTGGCCTATTGAATGACTTGATAAGCGACTTCAACTGTAGACAAGGGTTTAGCCATCCCATAATGTACTCGAATTTCAACCAAACTAGATAGTGAGGAAAGCATCCATGGGTCATGCATATATGACATTCTAAACAAAGTGACCCTATTGATGGGAGTGGAATGAACATACGAAATAGGTGTGGGAGAATCAAAAGATCCCATAAGTGTAGGGTAGATTACACAACCAATTCTCTTAGTGACCGCTTGAGAGTTTTTAATCCAAGGGATGGTGATCCCAGGGATAGCTTCTGGATCAAAAAGGTTGGATTCCACCTAATAAATGGTCACAATTCTTCCCTCGTGGGGAAAACATATAATCCAAAATATTGTCGAGATGACAGTTGTCATGGAATACGTCCAACTTATTCCTAACAAAAAATTATAGTTGAGTGGTGTTTCAACTACTTCAACCTCCATGCAAATGGACTTTCCCCCTAGTGTAACTGGAGAAGAAGGAATCATAACATGTGGTTGAAATGAACATCTATCGAAGGAAGCCAAGAGTGTAGGAGAGGAATCAACAATGGTTCTCTTAACCAAAAGATTGTTGCAAACAACACTATTTTGAAAAGATACATGATATGGAAGGTGGGACCTCACATCAGTAACATCAAACTTCATTATGAGCTGACTAGAAGAATCAACAACTCCTATAGTAGATAACAACGCAGCGCGCTACAAGGGGCAACTTTGGAGAACTTCGAAAGTGGACATTGCATAGGACATCTGAGTCAAATCCTCAACAATTGAATAATTTGGGGTGGCTCTTGCATTGGGTTTATGTGTTTTATATTTATAAACACCCTTAGGTATGCACAACATTGTCTCTTTGTCGAGCTTCTCTATGTGGAGAGGCGCATGATCTTCTGAAGTTTTATTACTCTGGATTATCATAATTTTGAGATATTATCGATAAATATACATTCTTTAGATTTGAATGGATCAACTAGTTTACTACACCTTGATATCCATCATATGGAGGTGCACTTGAAGTTCCCCCTTGTGGGTTGAAGTTAGAAGAACCACCCTACAAATTATTCCCTTGTGGACAGGAATTCTTCAACACAACAGGTTGTTGTTATTGATTCAACTTTATAAGACGTCGAGATTCTTCCATTTGTGGGAATTGACATGTAAGGTGATCCTCCTCACAAATATTGCAAGGAAACTTCACTTTCCTTTTGTTATCTTTGGCTCCCTCAACATTCTTATCAAATTTTTTGTTATTGCTTCCACCACCCTTCTTACCCTTTCCTTTTTTCTTCTCTCCGGGTTGCTAAGTGTTGGGTATGTGTTATATTCTTTGCACGACGAGATATAGTGTTTTATACATTGTGTCGGGTGTGTAGGGATGTTTTAGTGGGGAAATATCCCCCCTGTGTGGGGGTTGGGGGGCAGCACCCCCAAGAATTTTTTTCCTTGGGAAATGTGTTACATTTTTCCTATTTTTTTCTGTCATCTCGATTTTCTTATCCATTGTTGGGAGGCTTTTTATCACATGGTATTTTATCCTTGCAAGAGATAAAATAAAAGGATGTGACCTGTGGGGAATGAGAGGAAAAGTGGCTTTTTTCACTTTTACTTATCTCTCTCCAAGTAGGATGTCCATAATTCATCCTTCATGTACAATTTAGTTCTTACAACTGAATACAATATACACGGGGTGATCTTCTGAGTTATATGATTGCATTACAATTTGTATATCTCCATATGTAACTCACTCGCTCGGTTTCTTGAAACAACAAGAATCACAATCACAAAGAAGAGCCATTGTTGGGGAGATGATGAATATTGGTGGGTATGGGTTATTTGTTATTGGAGCTAGGGTATACTGGTTTTTCATTTTAGTTCCCTCAGCTAACCTATTGAACTTGAGATCTAAACATTAAGATTTGTAAATGTGTGAAAGAATATAAACATGGGCCACATGTTTCAAATCATAATACATTTGGATATCATGCATCCTAAACAATGTTCTCATAGTCTGGAATTTGTTAGATGATTAAATACATGCAGTGGGGTCCACTGGATTTCTTTAGGATTTTTATTTTGTCACCATGTGAAGCTATAGGACTACTATGTGATTCCTCGTCTCATCTTTGGAAAAGAGGAAAGATGAGCCTTTTACTTCTAGAATTGAGAGAAATTTGGGATCTGCGTCTTTTTTACTGTGATTACACGAGGATCTATTCATCTTCCACCTGCATTGCAGTACATCCCAAAAATGATTTATTTTTGGGAATTTAAATAAATCTCCTAATCACTTATTTCTTTTGGAAATTTTGGCAATTTGGATATCATTTTCAAAAAGAAAATTCCCATCAATCACATAAAAATATATCTTCCTACAAAATTTCTAATAAATTTAGAACACAATTTCAATTAAGTTTGTGCAATTTAATTCTTATCGGAATAACCTAAACTACTTTGCCAACAAAATTTCTCGTAAATTTAGAAAATAATTTAATATATCTTCCTACGAAATTTCTAATAAATTTAGAACACAATTTCAATTAATTTTGGGCAATTTAATTCTTATCGAAATAACCTAAACTACTATGCTGACAAAATTTCTAACAAATTTAGAAAATAATTTAAATTAAACTTGTGTCAGTATTGACTTAATCCTTATAGGAATAACTTAAACTACTATGTGATATTATTATTATTTTTAGTTTAAATCCATAATGATGAGCGGTGGGTTGTTACAGGACTCTACCAACATCGACTACACCTTCCTTTAGTACTATTGTCGCTACTAAAATGCAGAACAAGAACAAAAACAAACTTGTAGTCTTCATGGCACGCCTTCAATAAAAATACTTTCAAGTATTAAAAATTTATTACATGTGCCTATCATGTCAATTGTTCGATGAAATGTGATGTAATGATGAGTCTAGTCAAAAGTACTAAGTTTTAGAGACTACTTCTAAACATGAAACAAAAAAAGAGATCTAGTATACAGTAGCAACTTAGCAAGTACTAAATGCTCTCCTAAAGGAAAAATCGCTTGCTGAAGAGAACGAAACGTGCACACGCCCTGATCCATGAAGGGTTTGAGAGTGTCGCCATGGTAGGCCAGGGAGGGGAGCCGTCGCCCCCTCCTTCCCCCACCTCCTCCTTCAGATGCCTGGTAGAGGCATGCAGCAAAAAAACGACCGTCGTTGAAGCCCCGAGCTTTGTCAAGAAGCTGAACGATATTCCAGAGATCGACCTCCCTCCGGATCTCCCTATCAAATTCGCCCTATCTCTCTATGAACAAGGACTCATTGGTCAGTTTATGGGACTCTGGCCCTCAACCAGATCCACCGACAACTGGATTCAGCGAAACTGGAGACCTCTGATAGCAAACAGTGTGACATGCTACGCGGCTGGGAGAGGATACTTTATATTCGAATTTATCTCCCAGGAGGATAGAGATCTGATCTTCAGAAACATCCCATACTTCATGGGCACTCAAGGACTTTACCTAAACAGATGGACCCCGAACTTCGACCCTGCTTCAGAAGTCCCCAAGGATGTCCCGGTCTGGGTAAGGCTTCCCAACCTGCCAATCCACTGCTGGAACCTCTCTTCGCTTCAGGCAATAGGCAATGGTCTTGGCCACTACATCGACCGAGCAGAACCTAGAGACCAGTATTCTTGTGCGAGGATCTGTGTAGAGGTTGATTTGGAGGTAGGCCTACCAGAGGCCATAAAGCTGAAGGTTGGCAACTGGCAGCACTTCCAAAAGCTGGACTACGAACAGCTCTCGTTCAAGTGCAGAGGTTGCCACGAATATGGCCATTTCCAAAGAAATTGTCCAAAAAAACCCCCCTCCTCAGAAAAAGAAGGGGATGAAGGATGGCAGCAAGCCCGCAAAGGGAGATCAAGAGCAAGAGGCCAAAGGAATGACCAGCCAGATCCGCAGAAACCCAAATCCACCGAAACTACAGGAAAGGAGAACAGCTTCAGAATCTTAACCAAAGGAATGGAGGAAAGAGAGCAAGATCCAACAAAAGAAGTTCTAGAGGGAGAACAGAAAGATCAGAGTCCGGTAAACAAAGGGAACACGCCAACGGAAGAAGCAAGGATGTAAAATAACTCCCCCCAGAAGCAGGTCGGAAGTCAGAATATAGAGGAGGGGGAGATCTCGTTAAGCAGTGAATCAGAAGAAGCAAGTGAGGTTTGGGCCACCCCAAAGAAAAAGGGAAGAGGCCGGAATTCAAAAATTGCAGAAGGGAACCAGGAAGCCCACCAAGCCGTCCTCAACGGGTCACAGCCCACTATCCCAACTGCATTTCATAAGACACGGAAGCAGGCCAAAGCCTCCCAAGGAGGCCAGCCCCCCCCCCCCCAANGGAACTGTAGGGGAATGGGAAGCAAAAAGAAGGAAGAAGCGTTAAAAGATATTCTCAAAGCCTCGAAAGCAAGAATCCTATTGCTCCAGGAGACTAAAATGAGTCAGCAAGATGCGCTCAAAACCTTGATGAAAGTTTGGAAAGGAAGTCTCGGAGTCGCCGAAAATTCAAGGGGTGCCTCAGGAGGGCTTTGTACAATGTGGGACGCCTCCAAAATAGACCTACTCAGCTCTGACATCTGCATGCATTGGATTCACACCAAATTCCTCCACAAAGACACGGGCTGTCAGGTAAGCGTCTTCAATATTTATGCACCACAACTATTAGGTGAAACAAAACATTGTTGGGATTCCTTGCAGGCATACCTCCAACAAAACAATCTCACCAATATCATTGTGGGTGGAGATATAAATGTTACCCTAGCCCGGAACGAGAAGAGGGGCGGCTCGATAGTGAGAGATCCGACTAGAGAATGGGTAGAGGACTTAGCCTCCGCATGGGACCTTCTTGATGTCAAACCATTCAAAGGTCATTACACATGGACCAATAAGAGAATTGGTCCTGAGCACATCGCTGCCAGATTGGACAGATTCCTTGTACAAAGCTCCCTTTTGCTGTTAGGACTTGAAGCAAAGGCTGAAATTTTGGCCCATAGTGTATCTGACCACAAACCGATTCGGTTAGAAGTCAAAAAATATCAAGTCAAAGGGCCCATCCCCTTTCGATTTATCCCAAACTGGATAAATGATCAAGGATTCACAGCGCTAGTAGAAAAAGTATGGGCCACCTCAGTCCAAGGTTTAGCTTCCTACGTGTGGGAGGAAAAAATTAAAAGGCTGAAATATGCTCTGAAGTCATGGGCCAAGAGCAAAACGAGCCCAATAGAAATGCGACTAGAAGCCCAAAGCCAACTTGAAGCCCATCAACAAACAATGGAACAGCAAGAGATCACCTCGGAAGTCTTGCAAAAGGAGGACAACCTTCAAAGGCAATGGCACCAAGCCTGCAGAATGGAGGAAAACTATTGGCGGCAGAAGTCGAGAAGCTTATGGCTGAAAGACAGAGACCGCAACACAGCCTACTTTCACAAGCAGGTGGAAGCAAGGAAACAATACAAGGCAGTGACGAAAGTTCAAGCTCAGGGAAAAACAATTGCCAATCCAGAAGGCATTAAACAAGCAGCTTATGAAACTTTTGAGAAGCTATACACAGACCCAAAGGACATAGATTTGGACCAGCAAGGCTACCCATTCACGCTCATTCCAAAGCTAATAAATGAAGACATTAACAGCAAGCTAATTAGAGAGGTTTCACAGCAAGAAATAAAGGAGGCCCTTGACCAGATGAACCCAGACAAAGCTTCGGGACCGGACGGGTTCACTGCCAGATTCTATCAAAAGTGTTGGGAAACCATCAAAAAGGACCTAACCAAAATGATCCAAAAGTCACAGCAGGCCAGCAAGCTGGGAGGAAGCACTAACTCTTCCTTTCTGGCACTCATCCCGAAAGAAAAAGGAGCGATCTCCTTCAACAGGTTCAGACCAATCTCTTTATGTAACACAAGCTATAAAATCCTTGCCAAAGTAATAGCCAACCGTCTCAAGGAAGTTCTCCCTCTTACCGTCCCTGAAAATCAAGGAGGCTTTGTCCAAGGGAGGCATATCGTTGATAACATCATCCTGGTTCAAGAAGCAATCCACTCCAGCGTTCTAAGGAAAGAAAAAGGTATGGTCATTAAACTAGATCTCGCAAATGCTTTTGATAGAGTCAGACACAATTTTATTTTTGAAGTTATGAGGAAGTTTGGGTTCGATTTACATTTTATAAATTGGATAAAATCTTGCATAGGATCCCCTTGGATAGCCCCCCTGGTGAATGGGAAGGTAACTGCCTTCTTCAAAGCCTCCAGGGGACTAAGGCAAGGATTTCCACTATCGCCTCTACTCTATGCCCTCCAAACTTCAGTTCTAAGCTACCAGCTGGAACACTCCCAAATTAACAAAGATCTTCATGGTCTAAGAATAGCACGAGGGGTGAAAGATATCAACCATGCACAATTTGCGGATGATATGCTTATGCTGGGGGGCGCAAGCCCAATCATAGAAAAAAAGTTCAAGGAAGAGTTGGACGCCTATGCAGCAGTCTCTGGCAGCGAGATAAATCAGTCTAAAAGTACATTTACGGCTGGAACATCACCCCAAGTGAAATGCTGAGAGTTACAAGAGTTCTAGGGATGGAGGGGCACACAAACTGGGAGGCCTTCAAGTACTTGGGAGTCCCAATCTTTAAATCTGCCCCAAGAATTTCCCATTGGAGCCATATCGCAGAAAAACTCAAGAACAAATTCACCTCTTGGGGGGCCAGCTGGCTGAATTTAGCAGGAAAGACAGTCCTAATAAAGGCTGTAGTGGCTAGCCTCCCCATTTTTCAATGCTCGCTCTTGCTAGCTCCAGCCACAGTTATCCAAAACCTTGAGGCATTTCAGAGGCGTTTCTTGTGGGAAGAAGGCAGGCAGGAAAAGAAGAAGATGCACTTGGTTAGATGGGAAAAAACCACCAAATCCTTCATGGAAGGAGGCCTAAATTTTAAAAATACAAGGACTCAAAATCTGGCGTTAGGGGCAAAGCTTCTCTGGAAAATGATCACCGGCAA
>ML781967.1:328708-343821 GCA_009831015.1 Picea engelmannii | reverse complement strand
GCAATGCCAAATCCAGCAAGATGGAAAGCAGTCTGGAAATATCGATCCCTCCCAAAAATTGACCATTTCAGCTGGACCTTGGCGCACAAGAGTATCCCAACGGGGGAGAATATCCGAAGAAGGGGCTGGGAAGGCCCCTTTCGGTGCCCTTTATGCCTCCAAGCAGAAGAAACTACTGACCACACCCTCCTAAATTGCAGCTATGCAAAAGAAGTCTGGATGAAGGTCATAGGCCCCCATTCAGCCACAAACCTCCCTCCTGATGTAATAAGTCTGCTACTTCAATGGGAGTCCCTGTTCCCTTTTGCCGATAAGAAAAGAAACCACGCTAGTTGGATATGGGGAATACTTCCAAAGTTTGTTCTATGGAATCTCTGGTTAGAGAGGAATCATAGAATTTTCAGAGATAGCCAACTAAGTGTAGACAGAATTGGCATTAAAATTCAAGCAATGTTGGGGGAATCTGCTACTCACCTCTACCCCACAGTAAAGCTTCACAATTTGGACGAAGACCAGAAGAGTTGGATAGCCCAATTCAACATCCCAGGGTTAGGAAGCCAACAAGGAAGTCACCCAATACATGAAAGCTGGGAGATCAGGGAAAATGAAACAGAATTTGCCAATTGGAAAAGAAAAATTAAAACGTCCATCCTCTACTTTGATGGGGCCTCGAAAGGGAACCCAGGCCAGGCTGGGGGAGGGGGCATCATTGAAGATCCCAGACAAGACAAAGAAACGCATTATGCCATTGGACTCGGCATAGAGTCCAACAACCGAGCCGAAGCCTTAACGCTCTGGCAAGGTTTGAAATTGGCAATCAACCTCAGAATACAGGACTTGGCAATAATAGGTGATTCCAGAATAATCATACAGGCTATTATCAAGAGATCCACAACTCAAAGCATCCACCTCAACAACCTCCTTGATAAAATCCACCTCCTATTAAGGAACTTGAACACCTATCACTGCTATCACGTTTTAAGGGACTTAAATCGAAATGCTGATAAAGAAGCCAACAAAGGCGTTCTTTTGGATGCTGGAGAGTTGTCAGTCAATGGCATCACTGAAAATGTGGAAATCCCATGACCCATTGCAGCTCAAGGGAACACAAAACACAGCGTTGTAATAGAGCTGGAACACAGTTGCTGAAACACAACTGCTGGAACACAGATGCTGGAACACAACTGCTGGAACACAGATGCTGGAACACAACTGATGGAACACAGATGCTGAAACATAGAAGCTGAAACACAGATGCTGGAACACATCTGCTGGAACACAGATGTTGGAATACAGATGCTGGAACACAGATGTTGGAACACAGATGCTGAAACACAGTGCTGAAACAGAGCTGAGACGGATGCTGGAACACAGTGCTGAAACAAAGCTGGAACACAGATGTTGAAACACAGATGCTGGAACTCAAATGCTGGAACACAGTTGCTGAAACACGGATGCTGACTCACAGTGTTGAAATAGAGCAGGAGCTTTGTTGAAACACAGTGTTGTAAGAATCACAATGCTAAATCACAGTGCTGGAACAATTGCTTAAATACAGTGTTGTTACATATGCTAAAACAGTGCTAGACCTTATGCTGAAACAGTGGTGCATATCATTCGTATTTGATCTGTAGGCCCGAAAATTCTCGGGGCATTTTGTAACAGATTTTGTGGCTTTGCCACCCCTCTAATATAAACCATAACCATTTTCGTCAAAAAAAATGATGAGTCTAGTCTGTTGATTTGTTATTGAAGACAGAACAAGAAAGCTCCAAATCACACTAGGAATACAAGAAACAAACAAAAGTAATTCCCTTATATCTGGTTGTCTTCCACTGCTCAAAAGTCCACTTACTAGTTTAGTTTTTTTATTATTGTTGTCAAGGTTTATATAAATATATCTTCACAATTAATTTAGTAATAATTAATCTCCTTCAAATGGATATTTATTCTCTGTAGTTTATCTATGTTGATAACAAAACTATACTTGATTCTTCCTAGTATTAATATATATAATATATTCAATCCTCAATCCAATTTGATTCTTCCAAGAGATTGATTCTCCCAAGTCTTAGTACATATAATATATCTCAATCCTCAATCCAAATGATCAATGATTAATCTTAAAAGTGTTGCGTGCAGTCGAAACTCCACATTTTAAACTGCCATCGTTCTTTCACATACCCATGGAGTTCGCTAAAATGTGCAAAAAGGAAGATGCAACTCCATTCACAAGCATCTAGCTATGATGCTATCTTCGCTTCTTTCATATTCTTTTGGCAGGGACTTGTTTCTTCACAAATGCCCTTGTTAAGTTATAAAACCACCATTATTTTTTGAAAATTTATAATTTTTTCTTCTGACACACGTAGATACGATTGTGTTTGAATTTTTAGTGAGCTTGGGCATAAGATCTTAATGGCCATGTGCCTAGAGATAAAATAGCCAAATTTAACAAGTTCAAAGTCTCTAAGGATGGAACTTTATATGTATGTTTCACAAAATGAACCACTTTTCTTTTGTAGTCTTGATTGGTTTTTTTCTTAAACAAACATTTTATGAAGGTTATAGGTTCATATTTGAAGGGGTTAAGGCATGTAAACTTCTATAGACTAAGTAATGAAACCATTATATGGAAAGAGTCACTTGTCCCACAAACAAGGGGGTCTTAAACACCGATTTGGAATTTTGCTAGGCTACACCTTAAGTTAGATATTATTATTATTATTATAAAACAATCGTCATGAATATACCTAAAAGGTCAATTTCTCATTATAATTTTCATAGTTTTCTCTTTCATACTTTACAACTCTGGCCAAATAGTATTGAGAATCATTTTGACCATGAAACCAATAATTTTCAATTCTTGTAAGTACAAAACATCTAAATATGTAATTAGATTATGTATCCTTTGAATCTTAGTTTTCTTACAAGGGATTGTTAGTCCCTTAACATTCCATTATACAAATTATATTTCATACAATCAACATGGAAATTTATTATGCACCTATACCATTGATAAAAGCATAAAAGTTTGTTGAGAGAACATAACCAATAATTTCAAATATCCAATATACAAGTTTTGGGCCTTTTTGTTTTCTTGGGTTCCTCAATAACCTAGGAGTTAAGGGGAGGTGGAGGAGACTGATCTCTATGAACATTAGGGTCCCACCCTAACTCCCTTTGTTGGTGGAATATGTTGTTACTTAATGAATTGAGGACCTTATTTATTAAATAAGGCTCCATGAGGCAATAGGGTGTGAAATCGATAAATGTAATTTGCCTCACTAAACAAGGTCCACTAGTTAGTGATTGAGGTCTCATTAATGGAGGTCCACTAGGTGGTTAGGGTTCTAGTAAATTCAAAACTATGTATAGTAGAAGTTATGTAATTGGTTGGCAATTCAATATTCTTGTATTTGGAGCTATGCTCATGTTTGAGGTTGCCCCATCAAAGAGGTAAGTGAACATCACATTTATTTTTGAATATCAATAAAAATTTTCTTACAATTGCTATTTTCCAATTGTAGTTATGTTTATTTTCTTTCCACAACTATATTTTAGTAGACTATTTTTCTATGATTATTTTGTTTTGGTTAACAAGAAACACCACAAGTGGTATCATAGAACTTTCTTGTGCCAACATGTGCTCTAATTTTATATTTTTTTAAGGATAGAGATTTGTTATAGTGTATTTAAATAACACAAATTTATCACCTATAGTTAGGGAAGAATAAACACAAAAAATACAAGAAGGGTCACCTAGTTGGATACCTTTGTAACCTTTGTTGGTACCTCTTCAAGTAGTACCACATTAGACATCGCATGTATATGAATTTGTCTTCCACATACCTTTGGGTATATCAGAAGCCCCACAAGTGCACATAAAACTAGCCTTACATGATATTTTCATTCATATTATTGCTATAGTACATCGAGAACAACACTCAAGGAGATCACTCTCTTGTAATTGGGAATTGAGTAGTATGATTAAGGGTATGATATATCCTCCTTAATTGGTGCCATGAAATATTTGACCAAGTACTATTTTTGGAAACTCTCTGGTATATCAAATAGCTATAACACTTGACACTCATTTTCCTTTAGAACGTTAAATACCTAGCCTCTCCTTACAATCCGTAGCTTTTGCAACACAATTCTTACATAAATGTGATATCACAAATTTGGAGATTTCACCAATGCAGCATGTTGTACCATGCACCAACAACTTCCCTTTTCCTTGTTTGATTTCCCAAATAGCCAATTTCTCCCAAAGAAATAGGAACTCTCCTTTTGTCATAAGACTCTCTTGACTTATTGTAGAGGCTAAGTCATCCTTGTGATCTTCATTGAGACTTTCTCTAAATTTCACCTAAAGTTTTTCTAACTTTTAACGCATTGATTCTCACTATATCAGCGAGTTAATCTATTCCTTTCCGATACAATTATTATCAATGAGTTAGTGTTTTATTCTCTGACAATAGAAAGAATCAACCGTTAGAATTTTTTTATCTTTACTTTGTGTATCGGAGACCATGAAGTCTTGGTCACCGACACGCCAGTGTTAATATTTCCATCTCCTCTGACATACATGATACTTTGGGCCATAATGGATGGGTTATACTTTATGTATCGACTTAGATAATATTTTCTTCACTGATGTGTCAACATCAACCTGTTCATCATCACCAATACGCAAGACTTCCCACACTTACAAGTTTTAACAAAGGACGATCATCAGGTATCAGTGAAGATAACATTATCTTCACCGATACATGAGACTAACCAATGTTGAGTTTCTCCACTTAAATATTTGTGTCAACGTGGTTTAGTTGATCACCATTGATCCACCAAAAAGGTTTGAACAATGATCACCAATACGTAAAACAAGTCTTGACACCAAACCACTCATCATCACTGATACATACTGTTTCTCGTATCGGTTTTTATGCCAAGAAAACACAAAGGGTTATAAAACCCATAGAGTATTTTAGTTTTCACCATTACACTAGGAGCGCATTTAAGAAGGAATTACCCACAACAAGAGCACTCAACATTCAGCCTACTTCTTTCCCACATGTCACCTTCAAATACCAAGTGAGAACCTTTCTATCTATTCCACGTGTCTTTGTGATTATTTCTCTTTCATTGTTTTGAATGTAAGGTTGGTATTAGTATGGAAAGCCATCCTTGAACCTGTCATCCATGACTATCCTCCACACTCAATTCCACTGAGCCTTCAGCAACGCAACTTATCATTTTTTACTTGTGCCCTAGTTCTCTCCCCCAACAAACTAAGTTACCCCCCTCAAGAGATTTGCACCCTAACTCATTTAAACCCTCTGAGCTATGGCCAAAAAACCCTTAGTAACCTAACCAGTCCCCCATCCTCCTATTGATTAACCTCAAATCTATCATATTGGTCTTCCATTGGCACAAACCTCTACTAAACCTAAACATGGGCAACCAACTCCATGGGACAATACTAGGTCCAAACCCACATAATTTCATTGGTCCATACTTAGCCAAACCTAAACTTCAAATCATATTGGTTCCCGTGAATTTTATGCCACTGATACACTCTCAGGATTGAACGTTCAATTGAGACTTAGTCAAATTCAAGATTTGAAAATCATATCGACAATGTTCGAATGATTGATGTAAATACAGGCTTCCCTGTATCGGAAAATTTCTTCAGATAATCGTTGATACTATCCTTTCATATCAACATAGTTCACATAATCAACACATGTTGGGTCTCCTTTATATTGATGGTTTTATCATATTCAAGGCCGATACACTCAAATCGATCCCTCTTTTGAACACTTATCAAAAAATTGGTGAAGCATTTTTGCAATGTTTCCAGTACTTTCCTATTTAGACACTGACACACCTCCCCATATCGACATAGATGGTATCTCCAATGCTGATACATGTATGTATCGAAACCCAAATCATGAACCTTTGATTTTGCTAAGGGGGCCTGAAAATCGCCCAAGTGTAGGAATTAATGCAAGTATTTCCCTTTCTTCACTTCTTTGCCTTATGAAATAATTAGCAGTCGTTGTTTTTATCTGATGATTGGAATTCTATTTAACTAATGATGAATATGTTTTGTAGACTCAGATATGTTTCCACACAAGCGATCATAGAGTGCCAATAAATCCCCTATGGGAGAATCCTCTACAAGCGGAAGCCACCAGGAGGAAGAGGTAGACCTCCCGGGACCCATTTATGATGATACTAAAGGGATCATTGATAAATAAACCTTAATTAAATGGGGATAGGTGTAGTTTATGTTCAATAATCAAAGTTTTCCCTAAGGGGAAGAAGATAGTTCTCACCTCAAGGTATTAAAGAACATCATAATATCAAATTTGTATAAGGTGGCAGCACACGTAGCAGTCTTCCCCTTTGACGAAGCCATCTCATGGCTAGTGAGACATGTGGACTTGGATACTAGGTACATTCTCAATACGAGGGAATTCCTAATGGCATAATTCCAATAATCAACCATAGCCTCTTGCTACCACCCAGATAAGGGGGAATTATCATTGGATCAAAATCTTATTAAGAAATTCCCACTCAAGGAGAAGGATATGTTTAAGTTATGGTACAAGCCCAACAAATCATTCAAATAAATTTCCTCGGGCGAGTACCCAACCAAGTTACCAAGAATGTCTTGCCAATATGTTGTGGTTATGCTTTGTTGGTTGTATGGCGAACTCGATGCTTCAAAATTTTCGATGACTTGGGCACCTCTCATTTATTACATCCTTGATGTTGGGTCAAATTTCAATTGGGCTATCCTATCAACATCCCTAGAAGAAGCAATCAAAGCGATTAAAGAAACCATCCCTAAACAATTTCCTACTTTTTATATGTCCTCTTATATTTTGGACATGGTATGCATCTACCAAAAATATCTAAAGATGGGATGGGCATGGAAACAAACCAAACTTCCAATCCAAATTTACTGCAAGGTGCTCTGGGAACACAATTATAGAACATAATATCACAATATTTGTGATCACTTCCTAGCACCATTGTTCCAGCTTATCTTTTATGCACTTGCACTATGCATGATCGACAAGGCCCAAGCTATAATTCAAGGGATAAGAGATTGGTACCTTCTAGAATACAATATCTATTTGAGAATACACAAAGCCACCAAAGATCCAAATTTTTTTCTAATATTCATCTTAGACAAGTTGGTCTTACAAGAAATTTCCTATCAAACTGTGATACACGAAATTGGCGCAACTCTTTATTGGGACAAGAAGGTCATTTGACCTCCTTTTCCACTCTGAAATATTTCCACTTTAGGGAAGAAAGTTTCTAGAGGAATCATCCTTTGAATGTGGTAAAGAAACACTACCTCATCCAGAAGCACAAATGGCACTACACTACAGACAACTGGGAAGAAGAGGAGATTCACTATTGCACCAGAACTTACCATGAAGTCATATTTAGGAGAAATGGAAACCCATTGGGAATAATCTCTCAAATGAAAAAAGATTTAGAGAGGAGGAATAGAGGAAAATTGATAAAGAAACAATAACAGTGGAGAAAGTAGTTGTGACAACCATAGCCACAACTTCAACCTCTGAATTAGTAGCAGCAATAGAAGAAGAAAGAAAAATAAAAATTGTTGAATCTGTTGAAGCGAAAGAAAAAAAAAAAAAGGAGAAAAGAAGTTGAAGAGAAAGAGAAAAGAAAATAAAAAGAATCTGAGGAAGTAGTAGCAACCAAGCGACAAAGGAAAAAGTGCAGAAGAAAAAGGAGTACACGGTAGAACATAAACAAAAAGAAGAGAAACTTGTAGCTAAGGCAACAACTAAATCCAAAGCAACAGTCGAGGTCAAAGTAAAATCATTGACGAAAGTAGAAGTAGCAGGAACAACAAAGAAAAGAGCAACCAACAAAGTAACGGAAAAATAAGTAGAGGAGGAATATAGGAAACATGATGAACAAGTATTGAACAATAATGATTCTCCCATGGATATAGACATGGCAGGGTCATTGGTGGAAGCCCCTCTCACTAGTGGACACTTCCCACTCAAAAAAATTGGATTGGGACTCTTCATGCCCTCCAAGGCTACCAAGGTGGCCAATCTAAAGACATTCTAGTTTGAAAAGGCCTCTGGCAAAATTGTACAACAAAAAACAAAGAATCTCCCAATCGTCGAGATAACCCCCCTATCAATAATTATAGAAACCCCATTGATGGATGATGTCAGGAAAGACCCAATATCTATTGCATCTTTCAGCATGGCCTTCAAGATTGCATTTGAAAAAAATCTCATAGACCTAGTCCATGAAAATAAAGAGAAAGATGAATGGATCAAATTACTAAAAGAAGAGGTCAGATGCGGGAAAAGAGATAAGGGAAGCCTCAAGGAATTCAGAATATCCATATAACAGGTTAGGACTGAGCTCCACGAGATGGATATTGACATGTATGCAAACCTCCAAGTCTTTCAATAGTTGGCAACACATATCATATCCCAACATAGCTTGGTACAATATAATAATTTTAAATTCGTTGCCATCATAGAAGGTTTGAATGATATGAAATGATGGATAGATGAGAACCTAGACGTCCCATTCAAATTTCCCCGCATATTAGAGTGGGAAAGGAAAAATTATTATTCTTCCCTTGATATTTGTCAGCAAGATGAAGAGAAGGATCAGAGGGAAAAAAGGAACTCCCTGGCAATATGTTCACAAATCCACAAGGTAGTGCACATTTTAACACATAAAGGGCATTTTCCTCCCATCGAGGCACTCAAGAAAACCAAAATTGATGAGCATGTCTTAGAAGAAATCCAAGAGAACATGATGTAGAAGAAATAATATGCTCATAAAGTGACAAGGGTAACATCATATTTGATGTAAGAACATCTTGTCAAGCCAGCCAAAATGCGAAATATGATCCAATATTTTATGGTTAACTTGACAAGGGATATGAAAACCCTCTTGCACAACTTGGCCTCCCATGAAGCTTCCCTTGAAATGCTCATGTACCATAGATTCATATCCATTGTTAGACAACATGAAGCTTGGGAGGCTTACTTAAGAAACAAATACAAGTAAAGAAATATAAAACAACAAATTCGAATTTGTCTACAATTGTCCCATATTTTGTCTTTTTTTCAACCGTAATTAGTTTAATCTTATTCTAACACTTGTCAACATCATTTGAAAAGAAGAATATGAAAATCATTGTAACTATTTCTTGTAGAATCCAAGAAGACCCCTTAGGAAGTTACTAATATTACTATAAGAGAAGGAAGAGGCCCAGTTTGAAGGGTCTCTTCAAGGATTGTAAATTTGGGAACTGTTTTCAAAATTAATATTGATAAGCCCTTAGGGACAATTTTATTAGAGATAACTACTCTTGTTGATCGTTAGTTTGACATGAACTATTTCTAGTAGGTTGCTATGTTGTTTATATGTGTTTTAAGAAGGCTCTTTTGTTTATAGATGTTTCTAGTGAAAATATGAATTCTTCTTTCATTTTTTCTTCTTTTCTCTTATTATCCTAAGATAATGAGAAAATTATGCATGCAATTTCATAGCTTTGACTAATATGGTTATGCCTTTTGTATGTATGTGGTATATCTTGGAAAATTGATTTGGACAGTTGGTTGTCATTTATGTCAACCCTTGGAGAAGTTTGGAACCCCTAGATATGTGGTTGAGATTGATGGTGAGTTAGTTGTCATTGATGGAGTGGTTGATGTCAGCAAATGTGATGGGTGCATTTGATGAAGTCTACATGGAGCCCCTAAGGTGTGGTTATGGGGCCTGACATTTGTTGAGGAATATGGACATGAAGGACAATGTAAATGTAGGTACAACACTCATAGATGGATATTCATTGTCATGTAGTTTCTGGTGATAGGTCGTATGCCATGTGGTTCCTCACGGATAGGGAGATATGGCCTTGTGAAGTTGGAATCCCCAAAGAATGGTCAAGAAGCCCCTAATTGGTTACAAGTCATTATTGAAAGGGTAAAGTGGTTGTGAAAAGAAATTACTAGAAGACTTAAGATTAAGGAAATAGGTTACTATGAAAAAGTATATAAACACCTCAAGGACTCTCTCATAAAGACACACACTAATATTGAATATCTATCTTGTGAGAATGTTATGGTCTAATATTTTGGTCTATTAGCAAATATGACATCAAGTCTAAAGTTACAGAGGTGAAACTCTTGGATTTGTATCAAATAAGAGCGTGGACATATGGATTTGAAATAAAGAAGGGCATAAACATCTGGAGTTGCAATAAGAAGGGCATGGACATCCGAAGTTGCAACAAGAAGGGCGCAGACATCCGAAGTTGTAGCAAATAAGGGTGCAGACATATGAAGTTTTAGAAAAGAACAGCATAGACATATAGAGTTGCAACAAATAAGGTCACGGACATCCAGAGTTGCAGCAAGAAGGGTGCGGACATCCGGAGTTGCAACAAGAAGGGCGTGGACATCCAGAGTTGCAGCAAGAAGGGCGTGGACACTTGGAGTTGCAGTATGAAGGGAACAGACATCCATGAGTTGCAGCAAGGACAGGTCATGGATATGTGAAAATCCCTTGAATAAGATGTCATCTCTCATTTGCTGAAGATGATTTGTACAATTTGGTCTATTGGTTTGTGATGGTATGCTTCAAGTTTTCTTCATGAGTAAAGGTATGTTTTTTATTTGTTTGTTTGAAGCTTATATCTTGGATGGTATGGCACATGATTAAGGCATGTCTTGGAGGCCCTTGTGATACACAGTACATGGTTTCACGAGTTTGAGGTGATATTGATACATGCTTGAGACATACTCTTGGTACTTGGTATATGGATGTTATGGTTCATTGTTAGAGGCACATTTCATGGTACATGGTTGATGATATGGTACAATATTGAAGCATTATTGATACAAGATATGGTACATGATTGATACATGATATGGTATATGGTTGAGATACGTTGTTGTTACATGGTATGGTGCAGGTGTTGATGTACACTTTTTATGTACATGGTTGATACTTAATATGGTACATGTTGATGATTTGGTACATGCTTTGGTATATGGTTGAGACACATATCTTGTGATGGTATGTTGGTGATCTTGGTACATGCTTGGTAGAGGCATGTGTTGGTGATGTTGGACATCTAGTTGAGATTTTTCCTTGATATATGATCTATGTGAGATCATCTGGTGAAGTATCAGTGACAGTGATAGGTTCGACCAGTTGATCAAAGACAGGTTGGATACAATGACATGTTGGATACAATGATAGGTTGACAGTGACAAGTTGATAGGTTACAGGTTGATGTGATAGTGGAAGTGATAGTGACAGTGATAGTGATAGTGGCATTAATTGTGGTAGTGACAATTGGTCTACACTTATACTTTAGGGTGGCAGGATAGAGAAAGGAAAGGGGGTTGTAGCCTCCTTTCGTTCGATGCTGGAGAACATAGGGAGTTGGAGATTCATTTAGGTTGGAGCCTGAGAATCAGTGGGTTGCAACCTCCTTCTGGTTGGATTCAGAGAATTCAGGGAGTTGTAGCTTCCTTTAGGTTGGTGCCTGTAAATCAGGGGTTGGTGCCTCTTTCCAATTGGTGGTGGAGAATTGGGAAGTTGGTGCTTCCAATGAATGTATTCTTTGATATATAAGAAATCATTTCGTGGTTTTCTCCCATTTAGGTTTCCACATATATTATGGTGTACTGTCTACTTGATGTGATGTTGTTGATGTGATGTTTCTTATTTTTATATGCTCATGATATATTGTTGATAAAGTTGAAGTTTATAAATTGCGGTTAAAAGTGGTAAAATTGATCATATTGATTCACCCCCATGTTAGTATTGCAACATTATCTAACTTTTACACTTCTTAATAGATATCTGAAAGAAGTCTCTGCAGGGTTTAGTGGCATTTCTAGTTTCTCATTAGTTACTGCAGTCACTCATAGCTAGGATAGGATATATTTTATTTTATTTTTGCAAGTAGTTAGTTGCATCGACATTCTCCATTGAATTCATAACCATTCAATCACCGCCCAACCTAGTAATGACACTCAGGCCAAAATCATGATGGGTTTACTAAACCAAATGGTGCATAATCTAATTAGGGCCATGTACCGAGGAGTATCCTTATTTGTTGAAGGGAATTTTTCTTGCATTAACAGAATTGGTGCTAGAAGGAGGGCCTGAATTGTATGGATAACGATATTTTTCAACAATTGCTCAATCAATCCTCTAATAAAATCCCTATCAAACAAAGAATACCACATATCCTTTCTGATAAGGAAATTACCTTCACATGTTCCAACCCTACATTTGAAAGTGTTATTGGCAGCCCATAAACCAACCTCAAGTCCTGGTATGTTGTTCCTAATGTGGAGTTTATTGAAAATCAGTGCATTACCCATTCATTCACCCAAGTTACTTGGTTTCTTTCTCGTATCTTCAACACTACCTAGGAGGAGAGTTACACACATCAACAAGCCTTTGAATCATTCTAATGTTCTTGTTGACTCTATCGAGGATTTGGTTGAGGTTTCTTTACAAGAAATACCTCTACCTTTAGACCAGATACATCCTACTCCTCCCAATTCCATACAACACTTTGGATTTGATTCTTATGACAACATGGCTCACAATCGAAAACAAATCCCAACATGGATGTCTCAAGGAGATATAAACTTACTCGGGCTTATGCATGAATTTCCCAAATGTCCAGAAAGACTTCTTCCAAAGTTTGACTCAGAAAAAGATTGTTCCTTGGAATATCTCATCAATAAATTATATTTAGCCATCTGTCTCCTTGATGTCTTCCATGAATATGTGGTATCTAGGCTCTTCCATTATACTTTTGAGAACAAGGATTCTTACACCCATCCATAGACATGTTCGTTAAGTGAGATCGCAAAGTTACTTTGGCCCAGAATTTTGAAGAATCCAAGGAGGTTGAGAAAGAGATTATCTCTTTGGTAAGGCAACCTACGATCGAGTAAACTAAAATATCTAGGAAGAAACCTTTACTCTTGAACAAACCTCCTGAAAAATAATGGACCTCAAGACAAAGATCGTAAATACTTAGACAATGTAGTCAAGATGGTTAAAAAACTATCCAATGAAGTAGTGGACCTCAAGAAAAATGTTGGTGAAGGATCTTCCAAGCATAAACCTTTTCACCCATTATTCAAAAAGAATGGAAACCCACCTAAACCACCAGATACCCCTACTCTTACATTAAATTTGGATGATTTTAGCATGGACAACTTATGTTCATATCATCAAATTAACCATTCTGAAAAAACCTTTCCTCAATGGATTAATTCAATGACCATGCTCATCAACTAACTGTTAGATTAGTAGGAAGTGGTCAATGAACAAACCAAAGAACCAAAAAAAGAAGAGACCATTGAGGACAAGGACACAATAGAGGAATCAACCATGTTTTTATGGGACTGGTGTTTATATTTGGATGATGAACATGTCGAAGAGATTTTTGTAGGAAATACCTAGATTCCAAAAGATGCTCCAAAAGACTATAACTTATGTAGCAAAGGGGAAGTATCTAGCATTGATTTACCTTCAAACATTGTTCCTGCCCCTAGGAAAATAAGTCCTCCCACGACTTCTTAGAAGAAAAAAAAACATACACATACCAAAAGTAATCATATCACTTCACAAGAAAATAAATACCTGAACATATCTGAAACACATGCCTTGGAATATAATGTCATCGAGGATCTGAAGAAAACCAAAGTCAATATCTCCCTGTATGATATATGTGCACTTCCTCAACAATGAGATCTTAGTATTGACACCATCAAGTCTATTAACCCTCATAAAAATACTATTATTGTAGAAGAAAACACTCCCAAAGCTATTGAAATGAAAACAAAATAGAAATATGAAACAAAGTCTATTGTAAATGTAGCTAGTATAGAGTCTCACTCTAGATCTTAGGTCCCACTTTCCTCCTCGCACTTGAATTTTTTGTCAGGATATTTAGACACTTAGGAGTTAGTTAAGATCTACTTGGTCTATTGTGTCATTAGGTAAAAGTGTGTTTTCTAGTGTGTTTCTTTAGTATGCATTTGTAGTTAGGAAATACGATGGTCACGATATGTTCCTGACATAGAGTGATCTGACGGTTCATACTCTCCTCGATATTAACGGCCATTGATCTATGGCTTAGCACCTGATTGGTCCATGATATCTAATTAAAGAGCATGGAGGTTCATTTTCTGATGATTGATTGTGAGAAACTCTATTGTAAAATCTCTCTATAATCTTTTTCTTTGCATTAATAAACTACTCCAAGTGGTTGCGTTGGTTGGGGTCGTGGATGTTTTCCCGTAGGGGTTTTACCACATGAAAACATTGGTGTGTTGATCTTTGATCTGGTTATGTGAGTAGTTACTGAAGGTGTTCATCCTTTGTTGGAATACTTGTGTTTTCGAACATGGTATCAGAGCCTGTTTGAAAACCCGCTCCGATTGTAGATCGAGATCGTGAAACCAAGTTGCCTCATCTCCATTTTCTGTCATTTTCGTACATTTATGGGTTGAGAGGACTATTTCATTGCGTCTGGAGCACTAAATTTATTCAAGAACACTTTTCATTTCACTCAAAAAGGTTTCTATTTTCCCAAGATACGACCATTGCAGTTAGATCTGGAGGTATAAAGCCTGAATACACATTTTTTTAATTTTTGCAAAGTTTTATTTTGGTTTTATTTCGGTTTGTATTTTTTTTATTTCTGGGTTGCTACCCTTTTAGATCTATGTATTCTCTTTGCCTCATGCCCTATGTGATCTCGGAAAATAAGAAAAATATAGGAAAAGGTGCATCTTCCGAGTAAGCTAACCGAGATCTAACCCTTGTTGTCATCGAGAAGCGAAATTTTTTTCTTGTGTGAAAAGATTTTTTTTTTAGCACGCTCTCCAAGGCCATCTTCCACAACAACAACAAAAACAACACTCCCAATCCTCCTTCTAAACATTACAATATGTTTTTCTATACCATTTGGTTAAAACTTGCCTTATTAAGTAAGAGGTCTTGAGTTCAAGTCTCTCTTTTGTTACTTTTTGAAAAAA